>JAJAQA010000005.1:1415805-1693305 GCA_021464565.1 Rutilus rutilus
GTAATACACGCAATTTACAGTAAGAGATGATAATGTGTTGGATTATTTTGTGATTTATCAGTACATATAATCATTGATTTAAATGTGTTCAGTCATGATAAATGTGCTAAGAGCGCCATCTAGCGGACGTATACAGAATGTCTGTTCAATTTGTTTTCCTATTACTTTTATTAAGGGCTCAAAGTTATTGTTATTCATACCGGTAAAGATCATTGCCCTATAATCCTATTACCTACAAATGTTAAAGTAAATTTATGTAAGTCACTCATTTAAGTTTATTTCTGTATTCTGTTCCAGAACCACACCTGTTACATTTGAATCAGTAAACTCTTTCAAAGAGATTTGGAGTCTGCAGAGTGAATTCAATTACTTTGATGTCATTACACAGTTCTGACCGACTGTCTGCAGGGGTTCGAAACAACCCGAATAAGCGTAAACTTAAACCTCAATTATAATTGGTCCTTCGAGCCGGAGTCGAATTACTGCAGAAGAATGGCATTCCGTCCAGAGCCTCCTGTTGTCCGTCCCAGACGACTCTTAAAGCCACCAGCATACTTGGCAGAATATCAAGTACAAAGACCTGGACCTGAGAGAAGATCCCCGCAACCTGTATATTCCAATGAATATGAAGATGATGCTGAACTTGCATCACTCTCTGCAGAACGTGAGTCTTGTGTCTCAACTCCAATAAGTCAACATTCACACTTTAGTGACCTGGTGATACAAGATGAATGGCAATATACCCTGGGAGACTCACACAGAGAGAATGAAGAGCTGCAGAACAGACCGCCTACATGGAAGCAGATACAAAGAGAGAATGATGAGCTACGTAGCTGCATTCAACACCTGCCAGAGATTTTATCTGCATTACAGGGACTGAAAGCAGAGAATGCAATCATGAAACGTGAGATTCAGCAGCTAGCCACAAACGTGGCCACCTCAAGCAAAACAGTGCCTCCAGTGCCAGCTCCCCGTTTCCATGTGCCAGAAACAAGCCGCAGCCAGCCAGTACTCACCAAGCACGTCAGAGATTCCCATGAATATCCTTCTGTTCAGATCAGACAGATATCTGAGCAGGTGAGGGACTGCACTCTTTCACCTGTACAAGTTAATCAGCCTCAAGCAACATCAATCTGCCGTACACCTACTCAGAGTCTCGGTACGCATTCATATGCTCATCCATACCAGTATGCTGAAGCTATACAATATGACGAAAAGGCTTCTAGAGACAATTTTCCTCCTCACATGGCCATCAGTGAGTCATATCCTACACAGCGATCTGAATATATACAACAAACTGCAGCGCCATGTTTCCAAGAGAAGTCCTACAGGGGACCCAAGCCTTCTATACCCACATTGACAACATCGGATCCTAGAGAGTTTTCAAGGCTGCGCATGGCATTAGAGAATCTTCTCCCTGCTGACGCCACTGAACGGTTCAAATATCAGATCCTCACAGATCATTTGCAGTTAGAGGAAGCGCTGTTAGTGGCGGATTCTTATGGCAACTCATCACAGCCATATACAGATACTTTGCAAGCCCTTATCAAGATGTATGGGCAGCCGCACAAGCTTGTTCTACAGAACATCGCTCAAGTCATGGACGGCCCAAACATCAGAACTGGTGACGTAAAGGCTTTTAAGTTGTTTGCACTCCGTGTGCGTTCACTGGTAAGCATGTTAGAACAACTAGGGTCTGAGGGAACTGTTGAATTGGACTGTGGGTCGCATGTGTCAAGACTTCAATGTAAACTTCCTCATGAGCTGAGGACAAGCTTCAAGAGATACATACACCCATTACGAGTAACCATACCTACTCTCATTGACTTCTCTAACTGGTTGGAGTATGAACTCCAAGTACAAGATGAGGGCTCCAGGATGACAAGTCCCCCACCAGAATTCAGCAGCAAGAAAAGAGAAGGCCGTCATGACCCAAGATCCACTAGGAAACCAACCTCCATACTGCTGGGCACAGAGAAACCTATGAGTAGGAGTGAAACTCGGGCACCTGCCCCAGAGGGAACATCTAAATTTGCCAGATTTAAAGGAAGACCACAAGCATATTGCCCCTACTGTGACAGTGTCAATCACTTTCTGAATGGATGTGCCAATTTCAAAGAGCTATCCAAGGAACAAAAGGAAAGCTGGATTCGTAAGAATAATCGGTGCTGGTGCTGCGGACGTAGTCATCATGCCTCTAAATGCAACCTGAAAACCCCCTGTAAGACATGCAACAGGAAGCATCTATTCATATTGCATGATGTGAATGAATGGTCTGTGGAGGGTACAACGGAGAAAGACACAAAAGAAAGCTCCTGCTTGGTTAACACCACCAACGACATTCTGTATGTAGATCGCCCGATCTACAGCCGCAAGGTTCTCCTTAAGGTGAGCAAAGTTGTTATCACCAATGGTGACAAATCAATTGAGGCGTATGCTGTGTTAGACGACGGGTCTGAGAGGACCATATTGCTCCACACAGCAGCACAGCAGTTAGATCTTAAAGGACAGCCTGAGGACCTCATACTACGAACAGTGAGGCAAGACCAACAGGTTCTTCATGGGGCGGCAGTCTCATTCACTGTGTCTCCAGTCACTAATCGACACAAGAAGTTCCCTATTCAAGGTGCCTTTACTGCCGAAAGACTTGGTCTCGCTGAGCAAACTTACCCTGTTGCATCTCTTCAAAAGAGGTACCGACATTTAGCTGGATTGCCGCTGCAGCAACTCGACAGAGTACAGCCTGTACTGTTGATTGGCTCAGACTGCCCTCATCTAGTCACCCCCATTGAGCCTGTCCTACTAGGCCCACCAGGTGGACCTGCTGCCGTTAAAACTCAGTTAGGCTGGACACTTCAAGGTCCTACACACGAGGTTAAACGCGGGCTCAACTCTTATCAGTGCCTCTTTACTGCTATCTCACCCAATTCCGAGCTGTTTTCTCAAGTAGAAAAACTATGGCAGATGGATGTAATCCCTTATCAGAGTGAGAAAGTAGTGACGCGTTCAAAGCTTGATCAGGATGCTATCAAACTCTTACAAGAGAGAACAGTGAGAGTTAACGTGGATGAGGTCATGCGGTATGCTACGCCACTCCTTAGAGTACAAAACATGCCCACTTTGCACATGCCCAAAGAAGCCGTACTGCCGCAGTTAAGAAACATTGAGCGGAAGCTAACAAAGTACCCTGAACAAGCCCAGGCTTACAAAACCGAGGTTGAAAGGCTCAAGAATGCTGGCTATGTAGAGAAACTGCAACCATGTGAAGTAGATGGCACACAAGAATCCTGGTACATTCCCCACCACATGGTCCAGCATAACGACAAGAACCGTGTCGTTTACAACTGCTCATTTCAGTACCAGGGTCAAAATTTGAACGAGCTGCTCCTTCCAGGTCCCACTTTGAGTCCTACACTGTTAGCCGTGTTACTTCGCTTCAGGGAACGCTCCACAGCTGTAAGTAGCGACATCCGAGGGATGTTTCATCAGGTGAGGCTGCTCCCTGAAGACAAATCATTACTTCGGTTTCTGTGGAGAGACATGATGTTAGAGCAAGCACCAGATGTGTATCAGTGGCAGGTGCTTCCTTTCGGCACAACATGTAGCCCCTGTTGTGCCACGTTCGCCCTGCAGAAACACGTGCTAGACCACAGTCAACCAGGTGACCAAGGTGAGGGAGGTTATTGAGAAGTCATTTTATGTTGACAATTGTCTGTACAGTCTCACCACCAAGGATGCCGCCAAAGATCTTGTCGATCAGCTCTGTTCCCTCCTAGCTGATGGAGGCTTCGAATTGCGGCAGTGGGCCAGCAATTGCCCATCTGTGATCGCTCACCTGCCACCTGAATTAAGATCTAACAGCTGTGAGCTCTGGCTTAGTCAAGGTCAGCAAGTTACCCCTGAATCCACACTTGGCCTCCATTGGCAGTGTCAGTCTGACACCTTGCACTATAAACATCGGATTGTGAACTGCTCTAAAGTAACTATGCGTAGCATCTATCGTGTTTTAGCTAGCCAATATGATCCTCTTGGATACATTATCCCATATACCACCAGAGCAAAAATACTGGTGCAACGCTTATGGGATAAAAAGCGTGACTGGGACGACCCGCAGCTTCCAGAGGATCTGCTCAGGTTATGGAGATTGTGGGAGGAAGAGTTGAGTGATCTGGAGAAGATTTCGCTGCCGAGGTGCTATTCTAGCTCGAAAATGGACCTCTCTTCTAGCAGGCGTGACATACACGTGTTCTGTGATGCATCGGAGAAGGCTTATGGGGCTGTAGCCTATTTGCGTACAGAGAATCAAGAAGGCCAAGTTGAAATTGCATTCCTAGCAGCTAGGTCACGTGTTGCACCCCGAAAGCAGCAGTCCATCCCACGCCTAGAGTTATGTGCAGCCCTCAGTGGTGCCCAACTCTCCAAGGTCCTTGTCACTGAACTCACTATCCCCGTATGTTCCCTAACACTCTGGTCAGATTCCATGACTGTGCTTACCTGGCTGTTGTCGAGTTCTTGCCGTTACAAAGTGTTTGTGGGGACAAGGGTGGCTGAAATACAAGAACTCACAGCAGCTGCAACATGGCAGTACATACGATCAGAAGACAATCCTGCGGACGACATAACACGAGGCAAACACCTCTGTCACCTTGTGGAAGGAAGCCAGTGGAATCAAGGGCCTTCCTTTCTTAAACTGCCATTAGCAAATTGGCCTAAGCAACCCTCCTGGCCAACTGATGAGCAAAGTAACGAGCTAAGGCAGTCTGCTTTCTGTGGATCAACTACAGTGATACCCATGCCGAATCCAGAGGAATATGAAACGCTAACTGAGTTCCTTAAGGCATGTAGTCAGCAGCTTCACGGGGCGGCAAACTTCTCATGTGCTGACACACGGAGAGAGGTAGAGATATCAGTGCTTCGTCAAACTCAGGCAGACTCTTTCGCGGCTGAAATGGCCCAATTGAAGTCAGGGAAACCGGTATCAGGTACAAGTAGGCTTGCTTCTCTTTCTCCTGAGTTCGATCCTACCACTGGACTCATTCGTGTGGGCGGGCGCCTAAGACGTCGCAGTGAGACAGAGCTGGATTTAATTCATCCTATCGTTCTTGCCCCTCAACATCCTGTGACCAGACTCATTATCAAAGATTTTGATCAAAAGCTGCTCCACCCTGGACCAGAACGAGTGTTCGCAGAGATAAGGAGGACCTACTGGGTATTGCGAGGACGTGAAGCAGTTCGGCGCCACCAACGACACTGCTTAGAGTGTCGAAGATGGAAGGGACAACCAGAAATTCCCCGTATGGCTGACTTGCCACTTGCAAGACAACAGCTCTTTAAACCTGCCTTCTTCTCAACTGGCATGGACTGCTTTGGACCCTACACAATCAAGATTGGACGTCGGAATGAGAAGAGATGGGGCATATTATTCAAGTGCCTGACAACCAGGGCAGTGTACATAGATCACCTAGCCAGTATAGATTCAGACTCATTCCTGATGGCCTTGAGAAGATTCATCTCACGACGTGGAAAACCATATGAATTGTTAAGTGACCAGGGCACTAACTTCAAGGGCGGAGAACGAGAGCTGAAAGAATCCTTTGCTGCCTTGCACAGTGAGCTTCAATGTCACCTGGCTGCCCAACAAATCAAATTTGTGTTCAATCCACCAGGAGCACCTCACTTTGGGGGATGTTGGGAGAGGGAGATCCGTTCAATTAAAACAGCTCTCCGAGTTACTATAGGGGCACAGACTGTGACAGAAGAGGTCTTGAGAACAGTCTTGACTGAAATTGAAGGGATCTTAAATTCAAAACCTCTTGGCTACACCTCCTCAGATATATCTGATATCGACCCGATAACTCCCAACTGTTTTCTCATCGGACGCAGAGATGCCTCTTTGCCACAGGTGGTTTATCAGGAGTCTGATGTGCTGAGCCGTCGCCGTTGGCGACACAGCCAACTGCTGGCTGATCATTTTTGGAGACATTTCATCAAATATTATTTGCCTAGTCTTCAAGCTCGTCAGAAATGGAGGTCAGATAAAGAGAATCTGCAAGTAGACGAAGTGGTGATGATTGTTGACTCTCAACTGCCTCGGGCGTTGTGGCCAGTGGGAAAAATTACAGAAGTGTTTCCAGGAGTAGATTCCAGGGTGAGGTCAGCCACAGTAGAGGTTAAGAAAAAACTGTACACTCGACCGGTATCTCGTCTGATCAAACTTCCAGCCCTAATTGATTAGGAGTAACCTACTATAGGGTAAACCCTTTTGTAAGATGTGCGAATTCAAAGATTGAATTCGGGGGCGGCTGTTCAAAAGGCTCCTCTGTTACTTGACCAATCGCACCCTTCAACGTCATCGCTGATCACGTGCCAAGAAGGGAAAGCAGGTGCACCGAGCAGATGCAATGAACGCGAGCTGTTACGAGATGACTCCGCTTTAACGCACGTTGTGGGCAGCATCTGAATATTACTGATGTAATATAGTGTGCGTGAATAGAAAGTAAGTGTATTTTGTCAGTTTTTTCCTCAGAATATGCCGATCGCTTCTCCCGCGATTCAGATGTATCTAGCGCCATTGCGCCATGGGAATCTGTTATCTAAGTAATACTGCCGTTCTGTTATCCCTTTCTCAGTATTCATAATAGCTACTGCAAGTAATACACGCAATTTACAGTAAGAGATGATAATGTGTTGGATTATTTTGTGATTTATCAGTACATATAATCATTGATTTAAATGTGTTCAGTCATGATAAATGTGCTAAGAGCGCCATCTAGCGGACGTATACAGAATGTCTGTTCAATTTGTTTTCCTATTACTTTTATTAAGGGCTCAAAGTTATTGTTATTCATACCGGTAAAGATCATTGCCTTATAATCATATCACTTACGAATGTTAAAGTAAATTTATGTAAGTCACTCATTTAAGTTTATTTCTGTATTCTGTTCCAGAACCACACCTGTTAAATTGAAATTATCATCAGTAAACACTTTCAAAGAGATTTGGAGTCTGCAGAGTGAATTCACTACATTTGATGTCATTACACAGTTCTGACCGACTGTCTGCAGGGGTTCGAAATAACCCGAATTAGCATAAACTTAAAGCTCAATTACAGTATGAATGCTGTAAGCTAGCTCACGTTAGCAGACTCTTGCTAGATCTCTAGCTAAAGTAGCAGGCTCTTGTTAGCTCTCTAGCTACAGTTGCAGGTTCTTGTTAGCTCTCTAGCTACAGTAGCAGGCTCTTGCTAGCTCTCTAACTAAAGTAGCAGGCTCTTGCTAGCTCTCTAGCTAAAGTAGCAGACTCTTGTTAGCTCTCTAGCTACAGTAGCAGGCTCTTGCTAGCTCTCTAGCTAAAGTAGCAGGCTCTTGCTAGCTCTCTAGCTAAAGTAGCAGACTCTTGTTAGCTCTCTAGCTAAAGTAGCAGGCTCTTGTTAGCTCTCTAGCTAAAGTAGCAGACTCTTGCTAACTCTCTAGCTAAAGTAGCAGGCTCTTGTTAGCTCTCTAGCTAAAGTAGCAGACTCTTGCTAACTCTCTAGCTAAAGTAGCAGACTCTTGTTAGCTCTCTAGCTAAAGTAGCAGACTCTTGCTAACTCTCTAGCTAAAGTAGCAGACTCTTGCTAACTCTCTAGCTAAAGTAGCAGGCTCTTGTTAGCTATCTAGCTAAAGTAGCAGACTCTTGCTAACTCTCTAGCTAAAGTAGCAGACTCTTGTTAGCTCTCTAGCTAAAGTAGCAGACTCTTGCTAACTCTCTAGCTAAAGTAGCAGGCTCTTGTTAGCTCTCTAGCTAAAGTAGCAGACTCTTGCTAACTCTCTAGCTAAAGTAGCAGACTCTTGTTAGCTCTCTAGCTAAAGTAGCAGACTCTTGCTAACTCTCTAGCTAAAGTAGCAGGCTCTTGTTAGCTCTCTAGCTAAAGTAGCAGACTCTTGCTAACTCTCTAGCTAAAGTAGCAGACTCTTGTTAGCTCTCTAGCTAAAAGTAGCAGACTCTTGCTAGCTCTCTAGCTAAAGTAGCAGACTCTTGTTAGCTCTCTAGCTAAAGTAGCAGACTCTTGCTAGCTCTCTAGCTAAAGTAGCAGACTCTTGTTAGCTCTCTAGCTAAAGTAGCAGACTCTTGCTAACTCTCTAGCTAAAGTAGCAGGCTCTTGTTAGCTCTCTAGCTAAAGTAGCAGACTCTTGCTAACTCTCTAGCTAAAGTAGCAGACTCTTGTTAGCTCTCTAGCTAAAAGTAGCAGGCTCTTGCTAGCTCTCTAGCTAAAGTAGCAGACTCTACTTGGAGTTTTCCTGAATAAGGCGGTGTACATCACTGATGCTGAACGAGTGTAGAAAGACGTCTGATTTTGGACAGTTGACCGGAAATGACTGAGCTGGCTCACCTAAACCAGGAAGTGGCCGTGCATATAGTCCATTGTGTGTTGCAGGTGTGTTGGTGCGTTAAGAGTTTAGGAAATGTGTTAAAAGTATTGAAAAAAGTGTCATAGCGATTGTACAAAACTGTGTGTTGGGAAGATGAACGAAAGTCTTGCGGGGTTGAACAACATGAGGACGAGTGATTAATATTAGAGTTTTCATCTTTGGGTGAACTATATCAGTCTATAATAGTTCTAATGAGGTTACTGAAATCGCCATGGTTACCAAACAGATAAGATAAAACAGATATAAACAAATAAAATAAATAAACAAAAGAAAGATGTGATAGTATTCTTAAAGAGACAAAAAGTAGCTTTTTAGGTATTTTATTATCTAAAAGCAATATTTTTAATCATAAATATGTCCTCAATGGTGTACAAATACCTATGCCAATGATCAGACTAATCCTCGTAAACGAAGAATTTATCTTTATATACATGGGACGGGTAGGTCCACGGAGGCTTCCATGTCGTTCCGCCATCTTGAAAAACTATAATAGCAGAGAGGGACAAAAAGTACTAGGCAAACGCATTTCCCCAACGCGTTTCGTTCAGAACCAGCGTCACGTGACTGAAGCCAGCAGAAGCGGAGGAGCAGAGCAGAGAGAGGCGCTGGTCACGGCCCCGGCAAGTTTAAAAGCTGCACTGCACGGTTATTTATACAACGTTCATTTATACATACGCTGAGTCACAGGATAAGGAGTCCTCGTCATCTAAAAAGTCCATAATAGACTGTAAAAGGAAACGTGACCGGAGATTACAAAAACAAGGGTTAATGTCGGGATAGCTAATGCAGGAGAAAGCTTTCAAAAGAGACGCTGAAGTTTCCTGTTTTCTTCTCGACAGGTAAGTCAATGTTACGGTCTAAATTACAAGCTTTTCATTGCTTGGTTGTGTACTTTATTAGTTTATAGACAGTAGAACATTTATAGTTAAAAGTTAAACAGGCTCTTTGATAAATAGCAGCTATTGAGTAAAGTAGAGAAGGTCCTAAAAACAAGGTTGTAAGTTTTGTTTGATCAAAACTAACATTCGTTTGTTCGTTGTGTCAAGTTGCAGTTTGTTTGAAATAAAAAAACAGTTCACCCGAAGGAAAACTCGATGAAGTGCTATTAGAAGCTTAGCTTTTTGGTACATAACGGCTACCGTAGATGCCACACGCACTTTAAAAAGCGAGGCGCTGTAGAGCGCTATTCGTTTGAATGCAAAATACAATTTCACCGCTAGATGGGAGAAATTCCTACTTATTGTGCCTTTAAGTTAAGATCTTTCTGTACTCAGGAATTATGAAACTGTCTGACCTTTCACAGTTTATTTTAACTGCACAATTTTCACATTTTCACATTGTGTACCAACATAACAACAGATCATCAGAAGTGCACGCTTTCAAATATTTCAGCATGTGTTCAATCGTGTTAGTTCTATACACAAAAACATAACATATCCTTTTCACTATATATATATATATATATATATATATATGTGTGTGTGTGTGTGTGTGTGTGTGTGTGTGTGTGTGTGTGTCTATAGATATATCATTTCTACTTTGTTTGCAATTTCTGTTATGTAAGGAATTATTTTTAAATAAGCGATTTATCTTAGATTATAACCACTATGTTCAAAGTGTGTGTGTGTGTGTGTGTGAGAGAGAGTGTGTGTGTGTGAGAGAGAGAGAGTGTGTGAGAGTGTGTGTGTGTGTGAGAGAGAGAGAGAGAGAGAGAGAGAGAGAGAGAGAGAGAGAGAGTGTGTGTGAGAGTGTGTGTGTGTGTGAGAGAGAGAGAGAGAGAGAGAGAGAGAGAGAGAGAGAGAGAGAGAGAGAGAGAGTCAAGTCAAGTCAAGTCAACTTTATACAATACAGATTATATCAAAGCAGCTTCACAGTATTAAATAAAATAGTACATCAGTGTTAGTTTCTAGTGTAAAACGTCCATGTTTGGTAATGCTGATCAATAGTATTGACTGATTAATTAAATTAAGTATCCCCAACTGAGCAAGCCAAAGGCAACAGTGGCAAGGAACCGAAAAACTCCATCAGGTGACCTAATGGTGTCCTAAAACTCCATCCGGTGACCCAATGGAGAAAAAAAACCCTTGGGAGAACCTAGGCTCAGTCGGGGGCCAGTTCTCCTCTGGCGTTTATGAACTAGAGGTCAGATTTAACTGTAAGATTAAAAATATTATATATTATATAAATGCCAGGCTGAAGAGATGCGTCTTTAATTTAGTTTTAAACTGGGAGAGCGAGTCTGAGCAACGAACAGTATCAGGAAGGCTATTCCAGAGTTTTGGAGCTAAATGTGAAAATGCTCTCCCTCCTTTGGTTGATCTGGATATCCTAGGTATGACCAAAAGCCTAGAATTTATTGATCTTAAAGAGCGCGATGGATTATAGGGCGATAAAAGATCCGTTAAATAAACTGGAGCTAAGCCGTTAGTAGCAATACCTTGTAATTAATACGGAAGTTTATAGGTAACCAATGCAGTGATGATAAAATTGGTGTTATATGGTCAAATTTTCTTGATCTAGTAAGAACTCTAGCGGCGGCATTTTGGACTAACTGTAGCTTGTTTATTGAGGATGCAGGACAACCGGCTAATAAAGCATTACAGTAATCTAGTCTCGAGGTCATGAACGCATGAACTAACTTTTCTGCATCAGAAACTGATAGCATATTACGTAGCTTAGCAATGTTTCTAAGGTGGAAAAAGGCTGTTTTTGTAACATATGAAATATGATTTTCAAAAGACAGGTTGCAGTCAAGTATAACACCCAGGTCTTTTACTGTAGAGGATAAAGTAACAGGACATCCTACTATATTAAAGTTGTATTGTGAGAGGTTTTGTGGGCGGTTTTTTTTTACCGATAAGTATTACCTCTGTCTTGTCTGGATTTAATAAAAGAAAATTGCGCGTCATCCAATCTTTTATATCGTTAACACAATCTGTCAATTTGGATAATTTAGCGTTTTCATCCGGCTGTGATGAAATATAGATTTGAGTGTCATCAGCATAACAATGGAAACTAATTCCATGTTTCCTTATAATATTTCCAAGTGGCAGCATATATACTGAGAATAACAGAGGGCCTAACACAGATCCCTGCGGCACTCCATAGTTTACTGGAGTTATGATCGATTTTTCTCCATTTAAATAGACAAAATGGTAGCGGTCAGATAAGTATGATCTGAACCAGCTTAATGCTTGTCCTTGAACACCAGCATAATTTTGTAGTCGATCTAAGAGTATTGTGTGATCTATAGTATCGAACGCAGCACTAAGATCAAGTAAAACTAGTATTGAGATACAGCCTTGGTCAGAAGCTAAGAGTAAATCATTTGTGATTTTAACGAGCGCAGTTTCAGTGCTATGATGCGGTCTGAATCCAGACTGAAACTTTTCATAGATATCATTTTCTTGCAAGAAAGAACACAATTGAGCGGACACCACTTTTTCTAATATTTTAGACATAAATGGAAGATTTGAAATGGGTCTGTAATTTGCTAGGTTATTATGATCTAATTGTGGTTTCTTAATGAGTGGTTTTATAACTGCCAGTTTAAATGTTCTTGGAACATGACCTAAAGATAAAGACGAGTTAATAATATTGAGGAGAGGCTCTTCCACTATAGGTAACACTTCTTTCAGTAGTTTAGTTGGTATAGGATCTAATAAGCATGTTGTTGTTTTAGAGGAAGTGATAAGTTTATTTAACTCTATTTGTTCTATAGTTGTAAAGCACTGTAATTGTTCTTGCGGGGGGATAATCGAGGCTGAGTTATAAGGCGCAATTGAAGATTGAACGTTTACAATTGTGGTTCTGATGTTTTCTATTTTCTCAGTAAAAAAAAATTCATGAA
The DNA here is from genome assembly GCA_021464565.1 of Rutilus rutilus. NCBI lineage: Eukaryota > Metazoa > Chordata > Actinopteri > Cypriniformes > Leuciscidae > Rutilus > Rutilus rutilus. The sequence goes on from JAJAQA010000005.1 coordinate 1,428,067, forward strand.
ATCATTACTACTAAACTGTAACGGAATATTTTGTTCAGGTGACGCTTGTTTATTTGTTAGTCTAACCACGGTGTTAAATAAAAACCTTGGATTATTTTGGTTATTTTCTATTAGTTTGCGGAGGTGCTCAGCCCTGGCTGCTTTTAGGGCCTTTTTATAACGTGACATACTGTCTTTCCAAGCGATTCTAAAAACCTCCAAACTAGTTTGTTTCCATTTACGCTCTAAATTACGGGTTTCTCTCTTTAGAACATGCGTAGTATTGTTGTACCACGGTGCTTTACTTTTCTCTCTGACCTTTTTTAGTCTAATAGGTGCAACAACATCCAATGTTCTAGAGAGAATGGTGCTCATAGTGCTAGTTAGTTCTTCTAGTTCATGTGCTTGTTTGGGTTCACTGAGCAGCTGAGACAGATCAGATAAGCAATTTGAAAAATTATCTATGGTGGATGGAAGGATTGTTCTGCCTAATCGATAACGCGGCGCAGCATGATATATTACAGGGGTATGTAATATGCAAGTTACCATGTAATGGTCAGTTACATCATCACTTTGTGGAATGATATCTATATCGGTTGGATCGGTTCCATGTGATATAATTAAATCGAGTGTATGATTAAAACGATGAGTTGGTCCGGTAACGTTTTGCTTTACCCCAAATGAGTTTAATAAATCTGTAAACGCAGCCCCTAACGCATCATTTTGATTATCTACCTGTATGTTAAAATCTCCAACAATTAATGCTTTATCGACATTGACTAATAGGTCCGAGAGAAAATCTGCAAATTGTTTTAGGAAATCAGCGTAAGGCCCAGGCGGTCTATATACGGTAGCCAAGGCTAGAGATAATAGGGATGTTTTTCCAGGTCCATGGAGGGGAACAGGAACAGGGGGTGATGGCTTAGCCAGCGGCCAGGGCGAAGCAGACAGTTCATCGGGTGGCCTGGGCAGAGCAGACAGTCCCTCGGGCGGCCAGGACGGCGGAGACTTTCCCTCGGGCGGCCAGGGCGGAGACTTTCCCTCGGGCGGCCACGGCGGTGAAGACCCCTCGGGCGGCCACGGCGGTGAAGAGCCCTCGGGCGGCCACGGCGGTGAAGAGCCCTCGGGCGGCCACGGCGGTGAAGAGCCCTCGGGCGGCCACGGCGGTGAAGAGCCCTCGGGCGGCCACGGCGGTGAAGAGCCCTCGGGCGGCCACGGCGGTGAAGAGCCCTCGGGCCGCCACGGCGCAGGAACTGGAACAGACACCAGCGGCTCAGGCACTGGAACTGGCACCAACGGCTCAGGCACTGGAACTGGCACCACCGGAACTGGCACTGGAACTGGTACCACCGGGACTGGCACTGGAACTGGCACCACCGGCTCAGGCACTGGAGCTGGCACCACCGGCTCAGGCGCTGGAGCTGGCACCACCGGCTCAGGCGCTGGAGCTGGCACCACCGGCTCAGGCACTGGAACTGGCACCACCGGCTCAGGAATAGATACCACCGGCTCAGGAGCAGACACCACCGGCTCAGGAACAGATACCACCGGCTGAGGCACTGGAACTGGAACTGGCACCACCGGCTCAGGAACAGACACCACCGGCCCAGGAACAGACACCACCAGCCCAGGAACAGACACCACCGGCCCAAGTGTGTGCGTAGCCCACACACACCACATGGCTGTGGCCATAATGGCCAGTGTCGCGGTCACTGAGGGCTCAGGAACAGACGCCACCGGCTCAGGCTCAGGAACAGAAACCACCGGCTCAGGAACAGACACAGGCTCGACGGCGGCCATCTTGTCAGGGGACACAGGCTCGGCAGGCGTGACGTGAACAGGCTCAGCGGCTGCCATCTTGTCCGAAGACACAGGCTCGGCAGGCGTGTCGTGAACAGGCTCTGCGGCGGCCATCTTGTTCGAAGACACAGGCTCGGCAGGCGTGACGTGAACAGGCTCGGCGGCGGCCATCTTGTCCGAAGACACAGGCTCAGCAGGCGTGACGTGAACAGGCTCGGCGGCGGCCATCTTGTCCGAAGACACAGGCTCGGCAGGCGTGGGCGGAGCCGGCAGGGCTAGCAGCGTGGGCTGGACCGGCAGGACGAGCAGCTCGGGGACGGCCTCCGGGACGACGGCGGGCTGCTCGAGGACAACCTCCAGGGAGACAGCGGGCTGTTCGGGGACGACCTCCAGGGAGACAGCGGGCTGTTCGGGGACGACCTCCAGGGAGACAGCGGGCTGTTCGGGGACGACCTCCAGGGAGACAGCGGGCTGTTCGGGGACGACCTCCAGGGAGACAGCGGGCTGTTCGGGGACGACCTCCAGGGAGACAGCGGGCTGTTCGGGGACGACCTCCAGGCCATTGGGAAGGCAGGAAGTCCTCCTCCGCCGTTTCCGGACCACCGGACTCAAGACCACCGGCACAGGGACCACCGGCACAGGGACCACCGGCACAGGGACCACCGGCACTGGGACCACTGAGACAGCGGGCTGTTCGGGGACGACCTCCAGGGAGACAGCGGGCTGTTCGGGGACGACCTCCAGGCCATTGGGAAGGCAGGAAGTCCTCCTCCTCCTCCGCCGTTTCCGGACCACCGGCACTGGGACCACCGGCACTGGGACCACCGGTACAGGGACAGAGGAATTCCTCCTTCTCCTCCCCCGTTCTTGCGAGGGAGTGGATGCTGCTGTCCTCCCGGAATCTACCGGGAACGCAGCACTCTGCTTGGTGAGATGATCCCACCAGGAATAACATTCCACTAATGTCATTGAAGGCTCTGGGCTGGACGGAACCAGCGGCGGATGGGGCTCTGGGCTGGACCCCACCAACCCAGGGTTGAAGAGTGGCCAGAGTGGAGAGTGGAGTCGTGATTCCTCCCGACCAGTACCTCCACTGCGGCCTCCACGGGACCCGCGAAACTTGGCTAACCGGGTCCCCTCAAACAGTTCTCTTCTTGTCGACATGATACACAAAAAAAAATAAAAAAATAAAAACTGCTGGATCTTGAGTTTGACGGAGTCCTTCTGTCACGAACCACACACGAAGGAACGAGAAAGATCCAAATGCAGTTTAGTATTTAATGGGGAATTCCAAAAGCATAATCCAGTCCAGGCATAAGTCGTCATCAAATCCATCCAAAGAACAAGAAACATAAACCAGGGAACAGAAGTGGTGAGATAAAATACAAGGACTCCGTGACACATACTAAAACAGACAGGGTTATATACACAGGGAATTGACAATGCTAATGGGGAACAGGCTGGGTGCAATGATCAGTGATAAGGGACAGCTGAGTGCAATGAAAAGACAAGGATCATGGGGGATGTAGTTCAAGAGTGTGATGGACACCGTGGGGAAGGAGGACATCTAGTGGTGACCCAAGGAACATAAACCAGACACTGTGACACATTTAGACCGAAATAATCATTTGGTTTAAGCCAGGTTTCAGTAAGGCAAAGTACATCGAAGCTATTATCTGTGACTATTTCATTTACAATAACTGCCTTAGGTGTGAGTGATCTAATGTTTAGAAGACCTAGCTTTAGAAATTGTTTTTGTTTACTAATAGCAACATTTTCTGTTTTAATAACAATTAGATTTTTCCTAGATCCTGCAGTGGATTTATTATTTGATCGCACTAAACGAGGAATAGACACAGTTTCTATGCAATGTTCTACACTAGTATTTATATCAGTTAATTTGGTGCAGCAGAGACTATGATTTGGACTTTTGGTTAGTAGTCAAAATCATAGTCTGAATCATAGAGAGAGAGAGAGAGAGTGAGAGTGTGTGCGTGTAGACGTACATTTGTGTAGTCCTGCTGTAATCCTGATCTCTCCTCCATGATCCACACTACAAAACACACACAGTTAATCAGTAAGTACACAACCAAACACACACAAACCGATACACTCCACACACTCACTCACTCACACACAAACACACTCACACAATCTCTCTCTCTCAATTAAATTATATTCAATTCAGAAAACTTTACTGGCATGACAATTACATTTTGTATTGCCAAAGCATTAAAACAACATGTACATCTATGTACAGTAAAATAATAATAATATTATATATATTCAAGGGTAGATAAAGCAAAAATATAATATAATATAATAATAACATAAATCAATAATAAAATAAAATAAATCAATAATAATAATAAAAAAGTATAATAGAGAAATCATGTAACGACTGAACTTAGAAATTTAACATTATATATGTGTGTGTGTGTGTGTGTGTGATAGGGATGTGTGTTTTTGGGCTGTGAGTGAGTGTGTTTATTAGATGTTTGCATGTTTCTGCTCATCATATTAATATTCATGTTTGCTGTCTGTCAAATTCCTTGTCGCAGGAGTTTCTTAGTCTAATAGATGCTTTAGATCTATCACAGAGGATCAACGACTCTACTCATATTCAGGGCCACACGTTGGATCTTGTACTATCTTATGGGCTCGATGTCACTGATATTGTGTTCTCAGATGTTCTGCTCTCCAATCATAAGTCTATTTTATTCTCCAGGGCCCAGAAAACACCTCAGACCCCAGAGGGTTAAAGAACAGCGACGTTACTCCCTCATTACTGAGAAATATCCTGTAGCTTTTCAGTTGTGTTAGAAAACATCCAAGCGAACATGATAGCCGAGGCGCCCGTTACACCAAACGAAGTGAACATGGCAGCACTAACAGAGCTGTTGGAAGAGCATAGAGCGGCCTTGGCAGCCGAGTTCAAGGCTGCAATTTCAACATTAGAAGTATAACTTGACTGTGAGCAAGCCACAGTATCTGATCATGGACAGCGACTTACCACGCTGGAGTACCATCCATGCAGAGTCGCTAGATGAGCATGTTGAACGTCTAGAAACCTCCCTCGCAGCCTTAATGGAGAGCAACGCAAAGCTTAAAGCCAAGACTGCGGATCTAGAGGGCCGGAGCAGACGGAACAACTTCAGGATAATCGGTGCGCCCGAGTCGATCGATGGCAGAAATATCTGACCAACGTTCTAATCTAGACCTCCAATTTAATTCAGAGTATAACTTACTTCTAACTCACAAAGTTGAAAAGCAATTATTGAGTGCTAGACAGTATTTTTTTTGTGTGTGAAAAAGCTGGCAAATCATTTGCATTAGTTTCCGACCCGGAGGAAATTAATTTGATTTCTTTCTAAATACTATTCTAATCCTTATTCCTCAGAATGTAACTCAAGAATGTGGAATGGCACAAGCACTTCTGATCAACTAAAATTCTCCTGCGTCGACGATGGCTCCACAAATGATTTGGGCAGGCCTATGTCTACCACAGAAATATAAGAGGCAATTAATTTCAATTCAAATCTCCCTGCCCTGATGCCTTTACCATCGTATTTTATAGACTTTCTCCTCTGTTTTTGCCCCAATTCAAGATTTTTTAATACCATCATTGATGCTGAGAAGGCATTCGACAGGGTAGAGTGGGAGTATTTATTTATTTATTTTAAATAAATTTGGTTTCAGCTCCAATTTTATATCATGGATTTGATTACTATACTCCTCCCCTGTAGCATCTGTGCAAACCAATGCAACACTTTCTAAAGCCTTTCCTCTTCATTGAGGCACACGCCAAGGTTGCCCCCTTCCGCCTCTATTATTTGCTTTGGCTATTTGGTTGTGAAGTGAGGAAAAGTTTGAGGGCATTACCTGGTTATACCTCTTATAAACAGTCCCTTTATGCAGACGACCTTCTTTTATATATAGCTAACCCAATTTCATCGTTACCACCAATCCTCGAGATTTTTGTATCATTTGGCAAACTCTGGTCACAAATTAAATCTTCAAAAGAGCTAATTGTTCCCTGTCAATTTAGCAGCTGAGACACTTTCCCAACATACCTTTCCTTTCCCACTTTCCCAACATACTTTCCCTTTCCCACTTTCCCAACATACTTTCCCTTTCCCACTTTCCCAACATACTTTTAAAGTGGTCTCAAGAAGGATTAAGATATCAAGGCGTATTCATCACTAAGATCACAAAGATATCTCTAGAAAATGTTTTAATTCTTTAATTGATGTTTAGAAGGCAGGTATAGATAAGTGGTCCTCTCTTCCTACCTTGTTAATTGGCCGTATTAACTTGGTTAAAAGGACAATTTTACGCAAATTTTTATATCTCTTCCAGCTTATACCCATTCTCATTAACAAAAATGTTTTTGTCACTCTACTTTTGTCACACTTTTTTTGTGGGGTGGCAAGTGTGCACAGATTAGGAAAATTGTACTCGAACTCCCAAAGTCCAAAGGGGACCTCGCTTTACCAAAAATATGGGTTCAATTTAGGAAGCATATTGGGTTAATCAGACCATCTGCTCTGGCTCCTATAGTAAACCATTTATCTTTTCTACCATCATGTTCTGATCCAGTTTTTTTGTGACTGGTCTTCTACGGATCCCAGTACCATCGATAAGTCTTTATGATAAAGGAATATTTGTATCCTTTTCAGAATTGTCAGAAAAGTTTTACCTGGTTCTACCTGGTTCTACCTTTACAAATCGTGATCGGCCTCTGATCGATTGCTCCTGTCTACCCTGCTGCTTGCTCCTGTCTACCTTGCTGCTGCGTTGCATTAGTTTGCGTCTGTAAGATTCATATCTTTCTGTTTTAATCATTATTTATTATCATTTCTTGTTATCTATACTGCTAAATATAACTTAATCAACATCGTGCCATTTGTGCACTCTTTATTTACTTATTTACTCTCTAGCGCGCTCGCGTCTTCGGTGCGCTCTTTATTTATTTATTTTTTAAATAAATTTAAAACGCGCCTTTTACAAGTTCATCAAAAACCTGTGGTGAGTATCAGTCAACAGACACGGTGAGTCATGTCATCTCCTCTTATTGTCACCTGCACCTCATGTAACATGTATAGCATAGCCTTCTCTGCCAGCACAGGTTTTACATGTGATAAATGCAGGGAGATAGTTAGGCTGGCGGAGAAGATTTCAGAACTAGAAACACGCATCCAAACTTTAATCGAGGTTAATTGTAAGAGTGCAAGGGCTTTAGATACTGCTTTGGATGCGACTAGCTTAGTGACCTCTGTACATAACACGGTTCCGGCTGAAGTAGAGCCCGTGCAGCTGGGCAATTGGGTGACGGTGAGACGCTGTAGTCGCGGGACAAAACACCGCTCTTCCGTTCCGATTACAACATCAAACAGATTCTCCCCACTCAGTGAAACACCCACTGAGAATTCTGTTGATTGTGCCCTAGTAATTGGTGATTCGATCACACGGAACGTGAAAATAGAGACACCAGCGACCATAGTCACATGTTTGCCGGGAGCCAGAGCGCCTGACATCAAAGCAAATTTAAAAGTGCTGGCTAATGCTAATCGTAAATTCTCTAAGATTATTATTCACATCGGCACTAATGATGTTAAACTCCGCCAGTCGGAGATCACAAAAATTAACATTAAAGAGGTGTGCCCAGCAAACACAGAACGTTGGCACAACGTAGCCAACCTTCTAACAACGTTTTAACAACATGGCCAAAAGGTTGCTATAACTACGTTGTGTGGTGAAGTTGTTACAGCGTTGTCACAATGTTGACATTAAACCATCGTTCAGGGCCATTGCTTAAGGTTGTGCATAGGGTGTCTTGACAACCACTGGACTACATAATGTACTCGTCACTGCCCTGAAGCGGGAAAATCAGCCTTTTAAATTCCAACCACCTGTTGGGCTCATTGTGTTCTCATTCATCATCGAGCAACGATACGTGAGTATTGCGTTTAGCCTCAGCTATCAAACACAACCTACAGCTTTAATTTCTAATGTGATTAATGAAGCATCGCTCGCACTGTTTAGTTTTTCCGCTATTTAGTCTCATTCGTTTCTTTGCTCCTCTGGATTTGTGGATATGTTTCCCGGTGACACCTGCTCGGCTACTGTCTGCCATACAGACCCGGTTTTGTTCATTAAATGTTCTGATCTGCCTTTGCTTTTCATGTTTTATTTATTATACTTAAAATAAATGTGTATTCGTTTATTTCTTTATTTTTTTCACAAATGTATGACTTTTGGAAGTGCAATTTGATTATATGTGACCCTGGATCACTAAACCAGTCATAAGTCGCACGGGTATATTTGTAGCAATAGCCAACAATACAATGTATGGGTCAAAATTATCGATTTTTCTTTTATGCCAAAAATCATTAGGATATTAAGTAAAGATCATGTTCCATGAAGATATTTTGTAAATTTACTACTGTAAATATATAAAATTTGTATTTTTGTGAGTGAATACAGCACAATCGCGACCACAAATGCACAACTTTAAAGGAGATTTTCTCAATGTTTCGATTTTTTTGCACCCTCAGATTCCAGATTTTCAAATAGTCATATCTCGGCCAAATATTGTCCTATCCTGACAAACCACACATCAATGGAACGCTTGTTTATTAAGCTTTCAACTGATGTATACATCTCAATTAAAAAAAAAATTAACTTAAGACTGGTTTTGTGGTCCAGGGTCACATATACAATTTTAATAAAGTTGAATTAACGAAACCTTATGTCATTTTTACTCTTCAAAGTGTAGGCTACACTTGCAGGTGTTGATAGCCCCATTAAATAATATAGATAAACAATAAACGATAAAAAGTATATAATTATCTAACAAAAGTACACCATATAAAAATATTGCCAGGACGTCGTCTCTCAGTTGCTGAATGTCGCGCAACAACGTTGCTACAGCCCTGTCACGTCTTACAATTCTACGTTGTTACAATGTTGCGAGCACGTATACAGCGACGTTGCCATAGCAGAAATGCAACGTGCCAGAGACGTTGCCACAACGTAAATGTGTTTGCTGGGTGTGAACTTGCAAGTACGATGTCAGGCACTGTAATTTGCTCTGGCCCCCTTCCTGTTCGCAGGAGTGATGAGATAGTTAGTAGATTGTGTTCACTGAATCGCTGGCTGTCTAAGTGGTGTCCGCTTAATAATATAGAATTCATAGACAATTGGAAAAGTTTTTGGGGCAAACCTGACCTGTTGAAAAGAGATGGTATTCATCCCTCCTGGGATGGTGCTGCTCTTCTCTCTAGTAATATGGCTCATAGTCTTAGAGCTCAAACATGACAATCTGGGGCTCAGGTCAGGAAGCAGACAGACTGGCTAAACCGACCATCTGCTAGCTGTCTCACCTCACCAAGGTCAGATAAATCCCACCACATAGAGCCTCTTTCACCTAGATATCATATAGAGACTCCTAAACCCATTCAAGGGTAAAAATTTAATTGATGTTCAACAAATAAAAAACAGACATAATACGAATGAACAAATGATAAAGCTTGGGTTGCTGAATATTCGATCCCTTACTTCAAAAGCACTTATTGTTAATGATATGATTACAGATTATAATCTAGATGTGCTGTGTTTGACAGAAACCTGGCTAAAACCAGACAATTATATTACTTTAAATGAGTCCACCCCGCAAGATTACTGTTATAAACATGAACCTCGTCTGAAGGGCAAAGGGGGAGGTGTTGCTGTAATTTATAGTAATATTTTCAGAATTTCTGCTCAGACTTGTTTTAAATATAATTCTTTTGAAGTGTTGTGGCTAAATGTAACACTATCTAGTGTAAATGATAAATCACGTTTAACATTTGTGCTGGCTACTGTATACAGGCCACCAGGGCACCATACAGACTTTATCAAAGAATTTGCTGATTTTCTATCAGAGTTAGTATTGGCTGCAGATAAAGTCCTAATTGTTGGTGATTTTAATATACATGTGGATAACAAAAAAGACGCATTGGCATTTAAAGACATTCTGAACTCTATTGGAGTTAGACAACACGTGTCAGGACCTACTCATTGTCGTAATCATACTCTAGATCTAATATTATCACACGGAATAAATGTTGATGCTGTTGAAATTCTGCAGCAGAGCGATGACATCTCAGATCATTATCTAGTCTCGTGTAAACTTAATTTAGCCAAGGCTGCAAAGCCGACTCCGTGTTACAAATATGTTAGACCTATCACTTCTGCCACTAAAGATTACTTTATCAATAATCTTCCTGATCAGTTTCATTATCTTAGCATCCCAGAGATAGCTTAGAAGAACTAGATATTGTGACACAAACTTTTAACTCTCTCTTTTCCAGCACTTTAGACACAGTTGCTCCCTTGCGCTTAAAGAAGATTAAAGAAAATAGTCCAACGCCGTGGTACAACGAGCACACTCAGGCCCTTAAGAGAGCAGCCAGAAAAATGGAGCGCAACTGGAAGAAATCAAAATTAGAGGTATTTCGCATTTCATGGAAGGAGAGCTCGATTACTTACAGAGAGGCTTTAAAAGCTGCTAGGATCTGCTTATTTTTCAACCCTATTAGAAGAAAATAAAAATAATCCTAGGTATTTATTTGAAACAGTGGCTAAACTAATAAAAAATAAATCTTCAACCCCAGAAGTTTCTAAGCAGCACAGCAGTAATGACTTTATGAACTTCTTTACTAACAAGATTGATAATATCAGGGAAAAAATTATAACTATGCAACCGTCCACTACAGTATCGCATCAGGCAGTGCATTGTAGTCTCCCTGAGGAAAAATTTGATTTATTCGTTGCTATAGGAGAGGAAGAATTTACTAAACTCGTTAAATCATCTAAATCAACAACATGTATGTTAGACCCTATACCGACTAAGCTACTGAAAGAGATGCTTCCAGAGGTCATAGATCCTCTTCTTAATATCATTAATTCATCTTTATCATTAGGATATGTACCGAAAACCTTTAAGCTGGCTATGATTAAACCGCTTGTTAAAAAAACGCAACTTGATCCTACAGAATTAGTCAATTACTGGCCGATCTCGAATCTACCTTTTCTGTCAAAGATACTAGAAAAGGCAGTATCTTCACAACTATGTTCCTTTTTAGAAAGAAATTATATCTGCGAGGATTTTCAGTCTGGATTTAGACCATACCATAGTACTGAGACTGCTCTCATTAGAGTCACAAATGATTTGCTCTTATCATCCGATCGTGGTTGTATCTCTCTATTAGTGTTACTCGATCTTAGTGCTGCGTTTGACACCACTGACCACAACATTCTTTTAAATAGACTCGAAAACTATGTTGGGATTAGTGGAATTGCACAAGCATGGTTTAAATCATACTTATCTGACCGTTATCAGTTTGTAGCAGTAAATTAAGAGATGTCTCATCGATCACAAGTTCAGTATGGCGTACCACAAGGCTCAGTACTAGGACCGCTGCTGTTCACTCTGTACATGCTACCATTAGGAGATATCATTAGGAAGCATGGAATCAATTTTCACTGTTATGCTGACGATACTCAGCTCTATATTTCTTCACGCCCAGACGAAACTTACCAATTCACAAAATTAACGGAATGCATAGCTGATATAAAAAATTGGATGACTAGTAATTTCCTACTACTAAATTCTGAAAAAACAGAGATTCTAATTATTGGACAAAAAACTTCCTCACGTAATAACCTAGAATACTGTCTAACACTTGATGGCTGCCCAGTCTTCGTCGTCGGTTAGGAACCTGGGTGTGCTCTTTGATACCAATCTTTCATTTGAAAGTCACGTGTCTAGTATCTGTAAAACCGCATTTTTCCATCTTAAAAATATATCTAAATTACGCCATATGCTCTCATTGACAAATGCGGAACAATTAGTTCATGCGTTCATGACATCAAGGCTAGATTATTGTAATGCTCTACTGGGTGGTTGCCCTGCACGCTTAATAAACAAATTACAGCTAGTTCAAAACGCAGCAGCTCGAGTTCTTACCAGAACCAGGAAGTATGACCATATTAGCCCGGTTCTGTCAACACTGCACTGGCTGCCTATTAAACATCGTATAAATTTTAAAATATTGCTGATTACTTACAAAGCACTAAATGGTTTAGCTCCGCAGTACTTGAGCGAGCTCTTAACGCATTATAGTCCTTCACGTCTATTGCGATCTCAAAATTCCGGCCAGTTGATAATACCTAGAATATCAAAATCGACTGCTGGCGGTAGATCCTTTTCCTATTTAGCACCAAAACTCTGGAACATTCTTCCTAACATTGTCCGGGAAGCAGACACACTCTGTCAGTTCAAAGCTAGACTAAAAACACATCTCTTTGACCTAGCATACACATAACACATTATAGACTTCTATAATTCCATATTAGGCTGCATAGATTAGTTCAGCCGGAACCGGGAAACACTTCCCATGAATCCTGATGTACTCTTTACATCATAAGAAGAATGGCGTTTACGTTAATATTAGTCTCTCTGCTTATACCGAGGTTTACCGCAGTCCGCCGGATCCAGGCCGTATCCAGATCTGACGAAGGACCTTCGCCTGGACCCGATGTCAACGCAGTGCTGAAGTGCCAACTAGTCTCTCCCTATGGAGGATCCCTCTACCACTATACAGATAAGGCGTTGTTGGGAAAATTTGTTTCACGTTCCTACCCCAAAGCAACAAAATTAAATTAAATTCTTTATCAAAATTTATAAGGAAAGACAAGTACTTTGTTTAGGCTTGGCTTGTAGGGAATTCCAAACCTGCGTATATTCTAACGCACATAACTATAGAACCCATTCTAAATGTGCATGTGAACGCCATCAGCGTTTCTCACAGGTTCGCGTTTAAAGTCTGTGTAGAGGGAATGGTGTCGTCTTAGCGGCCTAAGACTGCGTTCTGTCTACGTAAGCACGGAGGGCGCGTACTGGACAGAGCAGTGCCAAGGCTGGGTCTGCCTCCTCCAAGGGCAGCGCTTGCAGGTTCACCACCTGGTCTCGAAAGGGTGTGGTGGGAACCTTGGGCACATATCCAGGCCGGGGTCTCAGGATCACGTGAGAGATAGCCGGCCCGAATTCCAGGCACGCTTCGTCAACCGAGAATGCCTGCAGGTCCCCTACCCTCTTGATGGAGGCCAATGCAACCAGGAGCGCTGTCTTCATAGACAGGAACTTAAGCTCCACTGATTGCAGAGGCTCAAAGGGAGCACTCTGCAGGGCAGTTAGAACCACTGAGAGGTCCCAAGAGGGAACGAGAGGAGAGCGAGGAGGATTTAGTCTCCTCGCTCCTCTCAGGAACCTGATGATCAGGTCGTGCTTCCCCAGAGACTTACCTTCAACTGCATCGTGATGTGCGGCAATAGCGGCAACATACACTTTCAGGGTGGAGGGAGACAGCCTTCGCTCCAACCCTTCTTGCAGGAAGGAAAGCACGACACTGATCGGGCATTTCGTGGGTTCTTGCTGTTTAGAAGAACACCAGTTGACGAAGAGGTTCCACTTCAACGCATAGGCATGTCTCGTGGACGATGCTCTAGCGGAAGTGATGGTAGCCACCACCGCTGGTGGTAGGGTACTCAAACCTACCTCCTCCCGTCCAGGAGCCACACGTGGAGGTTCCAAGATCGGGACGAGGGTGCCAAAGGGTGCCCCGTCCCTGAGAAAGCAGGTCCTTCCTCAGAGGAATTGGCCAGGGAGGTGCTGTCGCGAGGAGAACTAGTTCTGGGAACCAGGTGCGGTTGTGCCAATACGGGGCAACCAATATTACCTGCTCCTCGTCCTCCCTGATCTTGCGCAAAGTCTGCGCAAGGAGGCTCACTGGGGGAAACGCATACTTGCGTAGACCCCGCGGCCAGCTGTGCGCCAGTGCATCCGTGCCGAGCGTGCCCTCGGTCAGGGAATAAAACAGGTCGCAGTGGGACGAGTCGTGGGAGGCAAACAGATCTACCTGTGCGTCTCCGAACTGATCCCAAATCAGCTGGACCGACTGGGGATGGAGTCGCCATTCTCCAGCGAGAGGCCGAACTCGAGACAGCTCGTCGGCCGCCTGGTTCAGGTGTCCCGGGATATAAATGGCTCGAAGCGACCTCAGATGCTTCTGACTCCATATGAGGAGGTGGCGGGCGAGTTGCGACATACGGCGGGAGCGTAGACCACCTTGATGGACCACTCACTGTCGGCAGATTACTGCACAAATCAGCAGCAGGAAATGCGATCTCGCTGGAAGCGCCGTCACACCAACACACTGAAGAGCCGCTCGTCTCGAAGAGATTTGAGATGACACTCAAAAGGCTTGTGGAGTGAAGTACTGAACTTGGCTCCGAAGCGAAAACATAGTCTGCATGTTGCTCGCGCACTTCCTTATATACCCCCTGCGTGGGGCGGAGTTACGCTATGCAAATTCCGCAGACCCATGGCATTTCATTGCCATTGGCTCGTGTTTTAATACTCGAAGATGATAGGATTTCTAAGCGAAACCCCATTCGTCGTCATCCGACGTAACTCGGAGTGACAACGAAAGGGAACTCTATATATATATATACTGTATATATATATATATATGTTTTTTTTTTTAATGTTTTTTTTTTTAGAAAAGCGGAGCTGGGATTCGTTTAATTTTTATATATACACAATGTTGTATCTGCACAAAATGCCAATAAATATATTTTGAAGTAAAAATTCAATAAAAGCCAATGTCATGTATGTATTTGTGGTTGTATGGAATACTATTTTATAAAGGTTTAGAGGAAATAAAAAAAGTTAAATTACTCATAAAAAGTTAATTTATAAATATTGTTATTTTTTATGTTTAATGTTAACTTATTTCTACTCAGTTTTATTTATTAATGTACCAGATGCAGTTCCCTGTTAAGTTAAGGTTACAGCTAGGGTTTTATTTTCGGAATGTTTTTCACAGTCAGCCAAGAGAAAGTTGGTGGAATCTACCTTCTTACCTATCTTAGATTATGGAGATGTCTTTTACAGAAATACCACTAAATCTCTCTTACAATCATTAGACTCTGTTTATCACTCTGCTCTAAGATTTATAACTTGCACAAAATATCACACTCATCATTGTGCACTGTATGAAATGGTAGGTTGGCCTTCACTTCACATAAGAAGGTACAAGCACTGGCTCATACTTGTGTACAAGGCATTAGTCGGCCAGCTTCCTCAATATATGAATAGTTTAATAACTTTTAATAGTCAAGGGTATAATCTACGTTCAAGTAGATATATTCTTTTAAATGTTCCTTTAATGAAGACAGAGTTTGGAAAAACTGCTTTTACTTATAGCGCATCAGCTGCTTGGAATGAGATCCAAAGATCATTGAAACTTGATGTACTTATTTCAATTTATGAGTTCAAGTCATATCTCAACCAAATATTCAAATCGGTCTGTACTTGCTCTTAATGTTTAATCATGTTTTATTTCTGTATATGTGTGTGTTGTATAATTTGTTTTATGTAGTTATGTATATTGTGTGCTGCTACCTTGGCCAGGGCTCACTTGTAAATGAGATATTTATCTCAATGTGATTATTCCCCTGGTTAAATAAAGGTTAAAAAAGTTACTCAGATTTACTACATTTTTTAGAGTGTATCCTCCATCTGTTTGCATCTGTAGATTTCTTCTAAATTAACCAATTTAGATTTCTAAATTTCAGGGGGAAAGACTCTTGATGTAAGTCATTAACTGGGGGCGTTCTGTATGCAAATTAGGCGTCAACTAGTTAAAATGCGCACATTTGCATCTAATTGACAGGGCAATGCAGGTAAATAGGATAAACAAAATAACTAAAGCATATCACCTGCAGTGTTGGGAACGTTACTTTAAAAAAGTAATTAGTTATAGTTACTCACTACTTGTTCCAAAAAGTAACTGAGTTAGAAACTGAATTACTCTATAATAAAAGTAACTCGTTACCAGGGAAAGTAACTATTTGCGTTACTGTAAAAAAAAAAAAAAAAAAGTTGCTATATGTCAAAGAATTTTGATTTTTTTTGAGCAGTTTTTAAGTCAGTTGAAATGAGTAGAACAGACAGGTGTTTGTACCAGGCGCGTAGCCAGTAATGGGCCAGGGCGGCACTGGCCCGCCCACATTACTCCCTGGCCCACCCAGGCAAGTTTGATCAAAATATATTTTTAGTTTATTTTTATTATTCAAATGTATTAAAAAATATATATTCATATAAACCTGATTTATTTATTCATTGCCGAATAAAATCAGGTTTATATGAATATATTTTCTTTAGGCCTAATTATTGGTTGTTATGGTTGCTAGGGCGACAGGAAGACTCTCTGAGCGGCAGCGGCGGGTTCTGGCGGCATTCAGTGTATTAACATCGCCACAATAATGGCTAAACAAGCTTCTTTAATGTTTTATTTAAAAAAAAAAAGAGTTGAGGAAGAAGACACGCCACTGCCTTCATCTGCCGAGTCCACCCAGCCCAGTTCTTCAGACTCATTAACTCACAAGAAGGCTAGTCAGGCGCTGGTGGCGGCCACCGCTTGCTCCCTGGCGGCAGCGCCAGTGATCTCTCCCGGTCAGCCTGACGCGGGTTTTCCCGCCGATTTAACTGCAATAGATGAACCACCTTCACAACCCAATCTGAAGGTATTTCCCTGCACTGTCAAGAATGGAAAAACAAGGAGCTTCTCATCAAAGTGGTATGGACAGTTTTCTTGGTTGGAGTACAGTGTAATTAAGGACGCGATATTCTGTAAAATGTGCAGACATTTTCCCAGCGGAGCTGACAGCCCATTTGCAAGAGAGGGGTTTGTGGACTGGAAGCACCTGCGACAGGCATGTGAAAAACACCAGATGAGCAAACCCCACTCCATTTCACTGGATAAATTTCAAGGCTACAGGGCCAACCAAACTGCAGGCCGGGGAAATGTGTTAAATCAAATGAATCGTGATGCCATGGACTATTCATTTATTGAAAGGAATCGGGACCATCTAAAAGTTGTTTTAGACATTGTGCTGTTTTGTGCCAAGCAGGACATCCCCCTACGTGGACACAGGGAAAATGAAGATGCTCTCAATAAAGGAAACTTTATAGAATTGTTCAAGTTCATGTGCAAATATGATCCACAGATCCAAAATCGTCTAGAGCAGTTGCCCAGAAACGGAACACTGATGAGCCCAGATATACAAAATGAGCTGCTGGAGTCCGCAGCCTCCTTGCTGTTGCGTAAAATCAAAGCAGAAGTCTGTGAAACACCGGGCACCTATTATGCTCTTATAGCAGATGAATATAAGGATGAGTCAAAACGTGAACTGGTGGCTGTTTGTGTGAGATATGTTCACGCAGGGAAAATAAAAGAACGGGCAATCGGGTTCATGGACACAAGTGACCTGAGCGCAAGTGGTATTTCAGAAAAGATACTACAGGTGATTGAACCACTGCAACTTGACCCATCTCTGTGCGTTGGTTTCGGTTTCGACGGAGCCTCTGTTATGTCAGGAAACAAGGGAGGTGTGCACGTGATTTTGAAAAGAACTTTTCCTCAAGCGTTGTATGTCCACTGCAATTCTCACCGATTGAATCTGGTACTCTGTGCAGCATCAAAGGTGTCTGGGCACGTCAGCACATTTTTTGATACACTCAACAATATTCACAGTTTCATGACAGGCAGCAGCAGACATGCAAAGTTTGTGGCAGCTCAAAAGGAGCTTCATCCAGGACGCCGGTGTTTGGAACTTGAGCGATCCGCAGACACGCGCTGGAGCTCCAAATCCGGAGCAGTGAGCAAAGTACTGACGTTACTCGACGTAATATTAGAAGTGCTTGCTGAGTATGCGGAAAGCAGCGGCCAATCGAAGGTTGAGGCGCAGTCCCTGCTGCAACAAATACAAACAAAAAAGTTCTTATTTTTACTCGTCACATTTGGAAAATTATTTCAGACGAGCGATTTTGCCACACAAGGTTTACAAAGCCCAACATTGTCAGTTCCTGAGTGCATCGACCTAATTGAGGGACTAAAAGAGAGCTTTGCTCGGTTTAGAGACAATTCAGTGTGTGATTTTGAGCAAGTAATGAAGCTAACAGAAGAGTTGATGCAGAAAAATGAAATCACAAGCTGGGACATCACATCTGGGACCAGAGTGAGAAAAATCCCGGCAAGGCTTGCAGAATCTGTGGTCACAACTAGTTTGGGAAAAGCAACAAGTGTGAGAAATGATGATGACCTAAGACACATATGGAACGACATCCTTGACAGACAGCTGACAGAGCTGGACAATCGTTTCCAAGAGGATCAGTATGGAATAATGAGGGCAGCAGCAACTTTTCTCCCACAGTCTAAGACTTTTGCAGAGAAGGATTCTCTGCAGGCCCCGTGTGATCACTTTCATATATCGGTTGATGATGCTGAACTAACAGTATTCATTGATCAACTGCGTCGGAAAGTAGCCAATAGCCTGGAATTTCCGTCCCTCATGGAAGTATTGGACATTTGTGCTCCTGACATATTTCCAAACCTCAACAAACTACTTCAAGTCATCATCACCCTTCCCATGACATCTTGTAGTGTTGAGAGACTGTTCTCTACTGCAGGTAGGATAAAAACGGACCTCAGAGCATCCATGAGTACTACCCGCCTCAACAACCTGTGCCTTTTGTCCTTTGAAAAAGAACTCTGTGACTCTTTGGACTATGATGAGATAATTTCTGTTTTTAACACTAAACCCAGGCGCTTGCGTCTTGTTTTGTAGAATGAAAACAACAAAGGTAAGCCCTTATTTTTTGCCCGTGAAGTGATTTAACTTTGTGGTGTGTTGTGTAGCTGTATGCCCTTCTACACTGTTTAAATGTGTTGCTATTTTTTTGGCACAAAAGCTTAATTTCCACCAGGCTGATTGCATTGTATATGGTTGATTTAACAGAAATTAGGGAGTGTGTTGTTATTTATTTCAAACCGTTCTCTGCTGAGAGTTTTCATTATTTTAATTTATTTTACTTTTAGCCTACTTTATTTTCGGGTGAACTGTCTGCACTGCTGACTAACCTGAATAAAATAGACAGGTTATTGTCTATGCTGGTGGTTTGTCCAGCCTTTATTGAGCACTGTTGAACATGATGGTTAGACGGTGTTTTGTTATTGCCTTTGCCGAATATTGCAAAATAAAGGTGTGTTTTTGCAGTTTGTTTGTCTATTATTTGTTCTACTCTCTAAGGTTTAATTATTATTTAAGTAATATTTTTTCTAGGAAAAAATATAGGCCCGCTCACTTTTTCAATGGCCCGCCCAAAATACAATTTCTGCCTACGCCACTGGTTTGTACATAACTTTCAATATTTATTGCACGTCGACAGACAGCAAGAGGTTTATCCTGCACTTCAAGCATTATCTTTGTAAGAAAAGTAAACAGTTACACCATAAAGTGCATTTAACTCTGCAAATTAAATCAACCTCTCTCAACTTTTTATTAAAAGTTTTATTAATAAAGTAAAGGCATTGGACCAGTTTATTTGTAGTGCACTGACTGTGCACATTATATAAGATTAATATATTTGTTTTCCTTAAAATTTTAATTAGCAGTAACTTAAACACTTTTTGAGGTTTGAACGCCTCACACACACACACACACACACACACACGCACGCACACAAATGTAAACACTTTGCGACTTTTCGATCGCGCCCGCGCCCGCGCCTCTCTTTCTCTCTCTCTCTCTCACACACACACACACACACACACACACACACACACACACACACACACACACACAAATGTAAACACTTTGCAACTTTTCGATCGCGCCCGCGCCTCTCTCTCTCTCGGTTCAATACGAATACATGTACCGTTCCACCCCTAGTTCTTGCCTTTGACCTCAATTAATTTGAAGTAGTGCTTATATATCTACACCTTGAAAATGGCAATTTTTCATCGGGTTGCTCCTGACTCGCCATCTCTGCTGCTTCATCTAATCTGTTTAGCTGGTGTGTGTGTGTGTGTGTGTGTGGCGCGTGTGCTGGCATGTGTGTAAAAACACTGGCTCTGACTGGCTACCATGAAACACATGACCCTGCCTTAGCCAATCATAATCGCTTACCTTGTTATTAACCCACCTCCTCAATCGTTGTGCGAGCCAGGGCGTTCGGATTACACAGTTTATTCAATCAATGCATAGTAACGCACCGCATTTAACGTTCAGTAATGTTAACGGCGTTGTAACGACGGGAAAAGTAATTAGTCAGATTACCCCGTTACTGAAAAAATAACGTCGTTACCTAACGCCGTTCTTTTAAACGCCGTTATTCCAAACACTGATCACCTGGTGGTGATACATGCTTATTTTATTACTAACTTATTTTATTACATGGCTTGGTTGAATTCCAATGTAGAATGTTATTTCTTGATAACAGACCGCTGTGCGGAGTATAATGGTGCGTTCAAGTCATCTCGTATAGATCGTATTTACGAGTTTAATGCACATGAACGCCACCACAATGTCGTAAATACCAGTGGGGAGCTCGGGATTTTCTTAAAGCCCCGATCTGTACGAGTTGGGGCCGTGTCAGTGAGAAACATGGCGGAATCAATGGATGCAACGTCTGTAGTTGAGAAAAGTGATAGTAAAATATATCACAAAACTTACAGGTATTTAGCAGTGACATTGTAAGGCTTTTTCATTTAACAAAGTAAGCTCTCTGCACAAAATATGAGCTTACTTGTAATATAACAATTATATATAATAATTATATAATGATACAGCGCAGAGACGCAGGGGGGGAGAGAGAGAGACTAGAGAGAGAGAGAGAGAGAGAGAGGGAGCGCTTCAGAACTCCTGACCTGATATTTAGATATACTATTCAAGTCAATGGAGTTGGACAAAAACTACGATAAAACCTGTTGGAAAGCATCTTTTGCAGCGATTTTTGTGTGAGCATATCAGTGAATACCCCTGACCACTCGGTGAGTTTCACGTCTTTGTAAACGAAAGTTTAATGCGTTTTAGGAAGGACTGTTCCAGTGCACCTATACAACCATTCTGTAGGTGTTTGGGAAAGCGAAATAAACCTAAAATTCTCGGGACAGCAGCATGTGTCCAAAATTTTATCTTAACCGTTCTATTTCATCAGAAACTATCTGTAAACAGGGCTTTAAGTGTAAAATACCAAACTTGTCCTTTAACGTCATGTCTCTCTGACAGCATTTGCACCACTGGGACACATGAGCTCTCACCCCCTGCCACAACACCCTGATATAGGAATATATGGCCAGATTTGCCATTTGGTCTCTGTAGTTTCCTCACCACTGAGCCAGTTGCATTAAAACTCACTGTGGGGTTTGTAGATGTCTTTGATAATGTCTTGTATATATACATTTGTGTTTGACTCCAATAGTGACAGAAGAACTTGTCCAGTCCAATGTCTTTAATGCTACCACTGTGAGGTGCACTGTATTTTAACATCTGCAGTGACAAAATAGGATCCTTGTCGCCTAATTCTAAATCATTTCTCTCTTGCTTTGCGCAGGGTGGCCAAATTAGGCAGATGACTTGGCTCAGGATCTCCAAAATCCATCAGCTTTGTTACCTCTGATGCCCTCCATACATGGGGTTCATTCTACCCTCACACAGTTCTTTGGATATCTGTACAGGCAAGTTACCAGAAATCGCACGCTTGGAACAGCCAGTGTGCAGGGAGTCATCAGTGTTTTTAAGTGAACACTTGAACATCATTGTGCTGTTTATTTCAGGTTTTTGTCATTATTTTATGTGAATGTGGCCACGACACTCCTTACAGTTGCCTCTGATTACAATGTATTTGTCTGTGGCTGATGGATAGACCGTGGCTCTGTAATGGAAAATTTAGATTTTCATTAATTATAGTAAGATTTTCATTATAACATTGAAGAGACCCGCGCAGTACGTGGTTAACTGGGTAACAGGTGATACGGCAAGGAGGAGGCAGAGCATATAGAGATACCTCTAACCCCTGGGGTCAGAGGTCGTCCAATTTAGAACTTGTGAGCTTGTAGGCATAAGCTCAGTAGAAGAAGAGACTAGTAGTCAGTATCTCTCCTTCTTTAGATAAGAAGTCTGTAAGAGGAAACCTTGAAAATGATATAAAAGCAGCTCTGCCCTCCCTTTCTCTGTCGCACTTGTTCCACAGACTGTACTCTTGACTTCTGTGTGGCAACTGGGCCTTCTTGCAATAATAAAATACTTTTAATGATTATTTGAATTTCAGAGTGTCTCTTACGCAGTGATGTTTGTTTAATGAGTATTTTTGTCGTAACACACTTTTAAAGGCAAATGTGCAGGGGCATTTCACTTCTTGCCAAATGTGATGATTTATCACATGCGTCCAGATACCAGGCTTCAAAATTGTGTATTCCCTTTTCTTTTTGTTTTAGAGAACTTGTTTTTGTATGTTACAGTTTCAGGCATAAATTCAATCCATTTCTGAAATGGAACTTCAAAAACAAAAGTTCAGCAATCTTTTGGACTGAAGGAAAGGGACCCTGGCTCAAAATCAGTGTCATCACTACTGCCACTCATGATCACTTTCAAAAAGCAGTCCAGATGTTGTGTCTGTTTAATTTAACAAAAGTGTATAGTGCCTTTGCAGTGATTTTGTTGTCTAGCTGTTTACTAAGCTCTGGCCTCTTTTGATGAACACAGGACTGTGAAAATGGAATCACTGTCGACTAGTAAAACAACTCAATAATCCTGACTCCAACATTTTTTTTTTCATCTATTACTGTATTGGTCTGAATATAAGGATAATATAATATATTAAGGATAATATAGCTGTATAATATATCTTATATTAGGACCAATATGGTAATGTTGATCCCTAGATTGTCATTGTCTATTGAACAGAAAAGTCATTGCTAATACTAATATCACTAATTTAGCTATGAAATGTTAACTAGCCTACAGTAGCACATGTGACCCATGGTCATTTTTTTTATACTAAAAGGCAACTTGTTGCAACTGTAATCAGCATTTCATAGCTAAATTAGTGATATAAGTGTTATTAATGAGTTTTCTGTTCAATAACCATGGACAATCTTAGCTCTCTTGAATGTTGTACAATTATTCTTGAAGCTACTAATATTGTAACTGAGTTTTAAAACAATGTACACTGGCCAGAAATTTGGATTAGTAACGACTTTTGTAGTTTAATATGTATCGACCTTTTCTTCACCTAGTCTACACTATTTTATACAAGAGCATTCTTGAACAGAAGTGTCACTTGCCCCTAGTGGTGGCAGTGAAGTGTAGTAGATGAGACTCATTTTCTAAATAAATAAAAAATACAATCAGGAGAGACCAGTGCATGAAGTAAAGATAATTGTTTATTGAACAAATTATGTGATGACAGAAAGTCTTCTTCAACTCGAGGATATTTTTGCTGTTCTCGTGCCCAAAATTGCTGAAGTTACATTTAACTACGACTTGATGGCACACGCGCAGACATTCATTTTGCCCAGAGAGAAGGTGACTGACAGAAAAAGAGTCTGGCATAATGTCTGAACACCATGATGATTTTAATAAACATTACAAAACTACAAATCACTGATAAGAAGTTGAAGTTCTATTAAATCATCTTTATTAGCATCTAGCATTTTGGTAAGAGATTGAATAAATGACAAACCCGAAATAAAATGCAATACATCTAATAATAGGCCTAATAAATATCAACATTTATAAATTGATTAATGTCTAATATTGTAAAACCCTACGCAGCACAAACGAAAATGTTACCGGCACAAACCAGGACAAACGAAGCACAAACGAACGAGACTATTTTGGGTGAATTTGGAGCATGTGGGGGGCTGGTGACGTCATCAACAATAATTTAATGTCTAATATTTTAAAACCCGACGCAGCACAAACGAAAATTTTACTGGCACAAACCAGCACAAACGAACAACTATTTTGGGTGAATTTGGAGCATGTGGGGTTCTGAGTGACCTCAGAATGACCTAAAATTATTATTTTAATATCTAAAAAACCAAAACGGCTCAAACGAAAGTTTTTACTGCACAAACCAGCACAAACGGAGCACAAACGATTGAGCATATTTTGGGTGAATTTGAAGCATGTGGGGGGGCTGAGTGACGTCATCGACCTATAATTCAAATATTAATATTTTAAAACTCAGCGCAGCACACACGGAAATTTTACTGGCACAAACCAGCACAAACGAAGCACAAACGAACGAGACTATTTTGGTTGAATTTGGATCATGTGACGGGGCTGAGTGACCTCAGAATGACCTAAAAATATTCTTTTAATATCTAAAAAACCGAAGCAGCACAAACAAAACTTTTTACAGCTCAAACGGAGCACAAATGATTGAGCATATTTTGGCGAAGTTTTGCGTTGGGTGGGGGGGCAACTTCACCCAGGTGCTTTTGTCTGATATCAGTGAGAGTCATGTCACCTCAGCTAATCCTGCCTTTTTGCCCATTTTCATTGACGACCAGCTCAGCCGACTTTGGGCTTTAAAAAATGCTCTTCAGAAAACTATGGGTGACGTCACGGACACTACTTCCATATATTTTTTTCAGTCCATGGATTTTGCAAGTGACAACTGTGTAACCAGTTTTAACGCAATGACAAAAGTTCAAGCATAGCATGCAAACTGTTCTGTCGTTGCTGTACAGACGAGCACAGAACACTATTTGACCCAAAGAATTAAATAAGAAAATCAGCTGTCCTATAAAGACCTAAGGGAACTGTGTCAACTTGTGTAAAAGTTAAATATGACGGTACATGCAAGTCCATGAGATTAATCAATGTAACTCCACAACAAAAATGTATCCACTAACCATTCAAAACCGTCCAGGTGCTTCTAAAAGTGCAACCTCTTCCTGAGTCTCTCCGTAAGACTGCACTCCACTACTGGTTTTTCTGAGATTTTGGAAGAGTAAAATTATTCCTGCGTTTCGTTATTTCCGGTTTATCCGAACCTCGTATAAAGGATTGGCCCTCTTCTGAACGGAGGCGGGGAGCAGCAGCTCAATTGCATTTAAAGGGACACAGACAAAAAACGGCAAGTTTTTGTCACACCCAAAAAGGAGCAAAATTGACAAGCTATAATAAATGTTCTGGGGGGGTATTTTGAGCTGAAATTTCACAGACACATTCTGGGGATACCATAGATTTATATTACATCTTGTAAAAAGTGGCATAATATGTGACAATTTAGCGATACTAAGTCTTAGATAAGGGGGGCCTGCCCTATCTCAGTTTCTGGAACAACCTGCTTCAAAGCTGGAACGGCATATCTTTTTTCTAGAATGGCATTCCCGAATCATCCGTAGCTTTGGATCTATTTACTGATGCCGCTTCCTCTTAAGGGTCATCACATGCGGTCTTAATGCACATTAGACTTACGTGACTCTCCGAACTAAACCACATTATACATTACTCACATTCTCTTTCGTTAACACTAAAGATAACTTTGTTACTAGCAAGAGTAAGGTAAGTTCACCGCATATCATAAACCTTGCCTATAAAACCTCCTTAGGCAAGTATACTATCTATACAAACTCTGGTTTTGGTGGTGGTTTCCCTTACTTATTTACTTCACAGCCTACTGTGCGGCTGCTTTCTCCATTAAGCCTATCAAGGCTATCTCATGCACCCAAGTTACCTTCTCCTCAACACGGCCTAACGTGGCCTCCTTTTCGTGACATATGCGATTTGATATCACGTCATTCATTAAACACTTCATTCATTGACCTCACATCTAGCCAATAACCACTGGACATATGGAGTATTTAAGCCCGGATAACACCCATTACAACGTTCGCAGAAACTGACGCTGGTCTTTCTGGTAGAACTACTTTTCCTGTGCGTTTACTGAAAATAATTGCACACCTTAGAATGTTCATCAACCAATCAGAATGAAGCATTCAATAGCCCCGTAGTATAACTAGAGCCAAACCTCTATAAATTCTCAATAATAACCTTATGTAATGTAGTAATATAATCAATAATAAAATGTAACTGGTTTATAATAAGTGTAGATTGTAATGCTGTTTTTTGAGTTGTTTAATCAAAACTCTTCCTGCTCTACATACTTGAGTTTTTCCAGTCTGTAGTTTGGATCCTCCAGTTTATCAGAGAGCAGCTTGACTCCTGAATCTCCTGGGTGATTGTAGCTCAGATCCAGCTCTCTCAGGTGTGAGGGGTTTGAACTCAGAGCTGAAGACACATAACCACAGCCTTCCTCTGTCACCATACAGCCAGACAACCTACAGACAGACACAACAACAGTCCACATGACATTAGTTTGGCATTCAAATTAGCCTCTTTCACACAATGACCTGCGTAGTTGTATTTTCAGCTGTATTTTCTGTAGATTCTAGGACCTAGGAGCAGAGGAATCTTTTCAACGGTTCTCAAAATTTGTCTCTGACAGCCAAATTGTCACGGTTCATAGATCCGTGTGTTCATTTTGCGTATTTGTCGGGTGTGTTTGTAGGTGTTGGGTCTGTGTGTATGGTGGCTTGTTTGTTGCCTAGTAACCAGCTGATCTCTCAATCAGTCATTCAGCTGCAGCTAGTCAGCTGCCTATATCTAGCTGGAGTGAGATATGCTTGGTGTCGGTTCGTCACTCTTGTTTTGTTCTCTCAGCTAGTTCCTGTATCTGAGTTCCTAGCAGAGTCATTCCTGCAATTCATCTGTTCTTCCAAGCAGCGCAGAGATCATCCTTGAGTTTTCTTCAACCAGCTGTCCGGTTTGAGTTACCACGCTGTGTTTGATTCCTGTCTCTTCATCTCTCTCTCCTTTGGATCGCTGCTTTGAGTCCACCAGAGCATTGACTGTTCTTTCTGAGTTTTTTCCGCTGTCCTGTCTGTCAATAAACTGCCTTCTTGCAATTGGGTCTACGACTCCCTTTCTGACACAAATAGTGGCCAAAATCGTACAGTGTGAACCTGGCTTTAGGCAGGTCACTCCACTAGCAGGGAACAGTAAAGGGCACCTAAGTAGTGAGTTTAGGTATAGGGGTGAAACCCTGAAGTGACATTTTTAATTTCTCTCACCTTAATTATCTCATTAAATTCTACACTGCTTCAGTGTTACTTTTTTTAAACTCTGAATGTGGATTATATAAACACTGAGCAGTCTACATTAC
This sequence comes from Rutilus rutilus, assembly GCA_021464565.1. NCBI lineage: Eukaryota > Metazoa > Chordata > Actinopteri > Cypriniformes > Leuciscidae > Rutilus > Rutilus rutilus. Next base: position 1,454,975 of record JAJAQA010000005.1, read on the forward strand.
TGGGGATTTTGATGCGAGGAATCATCCTGGAGAAGATCGATGTTCAAGTAAGATTTTTGCACCAGAATGCAGGTAGCAAGGTCAAGCCCCAGAGATGATGTTAACCCCCTGGGGTCGGCGGTATCGCCGGCGATACCAGCTCACTTTTGTTCTTATTGACTCAAATAACTTAAATGTCTTCTTTTATTTGTGTACACATAATAAAAACAAAATGTTGTGTTTTTCATAAAATAAAGAAAATAAACATGATGCGCATTCTGCCGTCTCTCTCAACGAGAAACTCATTCTGAAATGCGACAAAAAATGACCTGTAACTCAGCGAATGTTTGTCACACAGACTTGAAACGCATGTCTACACAACGCTTGGAGTCTCTATTTTTAAAGTATGTATATTATATAAAAAACATGTACAGTTTCTCAAACGCGTCCTAATTAACTTTAATGTGACCACGCCCACGCACGCACAAGCGATTGACATGCAAATGATCCATGTGGAGAAATGCAGACCCTGTAAACGCCCTCGACATTACCTCAAAACAAAGGCCCCGTTTACACGTACATGGTTATTTTGAAAAACGGAGACATTTCCCTTCGTTTGCGCCCTTCGTTTACACACAAACGGAGGATTCGCCAGTGAAACCGATTCTTTCTAAAAACTCCGGCCAGAGTGGAGATTTTGAAAATCTTTGTTTGCACGTTTGCATGTAAACTGAGAAAAACTGAGTTTTAGGCAGCGACGTCACAGAATGTGACTATTTTCGGGATTCTGATTGGCTAAGGTGGGCTTGAGCTTCTCGTTACACTGCCACCTACAGGTTTGACATGCCCTTGACAGCATATACACAGGTTCGTGTGCACGATGTTATTTTTGAAAACGAAGAGGGGTGAAATGTCCGTTTATGAAAATAGCCATCCACGTGTAAACGTAGCCAAAGATTCAGAGACTTCGGTAACTTACTCCTCTCTGCTTTTCATCGAGTTTGGAAGACTGTTTGTGCTGTGGTGTGCTGTTTACCTTGTATTTACCTCAGAAGAACGCGATTTGAAGATGAGAAGTTTTTTAAGGTAAGACATGTTAAACGACCAGTTTAAAATGTATGTTATGAAATGAGTTTGGAGTAAAAACATGAACTAAGCCTAATATCGTACATGTATATATCTATAAATAGACAGAAACATGTTGAAATGTGAACTAGACTGGTAGGCAACCTGTCAGTGCTAAATGTAAATACGTCATATATTGCACTCAGTTTTGATTAGCTTATGACACTGATTATAATGCTAAAATACTTCCTTATGCGTAATGTGGCTTGTTTGCGAATATCTGCTTGGACACATATAATGTGATTTAGTGCAAATATATTTCAGCCTCTGGTAAAATATGTGATAGGCTACTGTCTACATTATATTTTTATATAAATGTTCGGTTTTGGTTAGCCTATGACACGCTTCAATACTGCCTTATGCATAGATGTTTGTGAATACAGGTGTAAATGTTTGAAATGTAGTGATGTGTGTTGTTCACGAACGATCCGTTCATAATATGGTAACCATAATGTTTCATATTTTGGAGCGAGCTCTGGTTTTGAATGTATCACGCACTTTGCGTGAAAAAGCAAAACGCACCAAACAAAGGCTTCATGTTTTTACTATTATCTCATTTCATATCATCATAACGAATGGAAACATTTGAAGTAACATATGATAATCAATATATTTTTCTCCAGCGTAGTTGTTACTGAAATCTTTTGGAAGATTTATATGCTGCTATAGGTTATTGTTATTATTATTTTATGCAGCACTGTGCATAGCCTATGCTTACAAGGCACAACAAACCTGGTGTTCATTATATTATATACTGTTGGAAACATTTGTGTGTGTGTGTATTCTGTGAATTTTAAAAAGCAATTTTAACCAGAAAAATCTATATTCCCTATAGTTTCTCTTGATATCAGTATGTTCACTTTTTTTCTTTCAGGGCCCAGATGCCACTGAGTCCTGCTGACTTCAACATTCACATGAGTCTTTGTACATGAAAATAAAAATAAAAATCAAACACCATGGAAATGAAAGGTATTTACAATGTTTTTAGGAATGGCACAAAGGTCTCTGTCTTTGGATAATTGTTTTCAACAGTGTGCTTTTTTGTCATTTGTTGTGTATCTTTGGATTATGTTGTGTTGTAAATAAATCCAAACAATCAAAAAGTCATTCTTTTTTAAATCTCCTCATTCTTTGTGCAAGGCTGCTCAGAATGACAGGGCCTGTTAGCTCCTAATATGGCCATTAGGGAGTGTCTTTGTCTTTCTCAGGTATGAAAAGCTTGCATATTAATGAGGTGATCCGCCCCTCCAGCATAAAGCTTTCTCACACAAAACACGTCTTAGAAATTTTAAATCAATATATTGTCTTCTCTGAATGAGCAGTCAGGATGATTTTCACATATTTTGGAGCAAATATTCTAGGCTACGTGATACAATTTTCAAAAGTCTTGTGAAGAAATAATCATTTCGGTTTCATGACCTTATTTCAGTGACAATTTTTTTTTTGGTATTTTCACAAACCACGCATAAATGTCATTATCTCAAAACTACAAACTTTTACATACATGCTGCTGATATATTATTGTAGCAGATTTTGTGCTAAATACAGTGTAATCAGAATTTAGCCATGAAAATGTCACAAGTAACAGAAATAAGCACAAATGTCAGAGCATGTCAGAACACCTCCAGGACCCAGAAAACATCTCAGACCCCAGAGGGTTAATTGGTGTGGTGATGAATATTGGTATTGAATGCATTATTTTTTTATTGCAAATGTCATTTGCAAAATGGTCAATTACATCCCTGCAAATGTTGTTTTTGTCTCTTGTTCTGGCATTCCATTGAGAGCAGATTTGTTGACAAAATGTCATCATTATTTATTGTGATAATATATTTTTATATTAATTGTTCAATGGAAAACCATTTACCTCAGTGTCTGTAGTTGACAGTTTGGACTCTTCATTCCATCACAAAGAAGCTTCACTCCAGAATCCTGCAGGTCATTGTTACTCAGGTCCAGCTCTCTCAGAAAGATGTTTGAGGATTGAAGAACTAAAGACAAACTCTCACAAGACTGAGCAGTGAAATTACACATGGGACACCTGAACACGAAAAACACAATGTAATTGCATACAGAATAAATCTTAGCAGAGTTATTTTTATATAATTAATGCAAAATAAAATCAAATGTTAGTATTTGAATTCAGACCTCAGAGTCTCCAGCTGACAGTTTGGACTCTTCAGTCCATCAGAAAGAAGCTTTACTCCAGAATCCTGCAGGTCATTGTTACTCAGGTCCAGCTCTCTCAGGGTGGTGTTTGAAGATTGAAGAACTGAAGACAAACTCTCACAAGTTTGAACAGTGAGATAACAGCAATGTAATCTGTGTGGAGAACAAAACAAACAACAATATTAATGTGTTTTTCATGTAGGGTTTATAACAGGGGTTCTCAACTCAGGCCCTTGAGATCCACTTTCTGGCAGAGTTTAGCTCAAACCCTTATCAAATACACCTGAACAAGCTAATCAAGGTCATCTGGATTACTAGAAAGTTGCAGGCAGGTGAGTCTGATCAGGGTTGGAGTTAAACTCTGAAAGAAAGTGGATCTTGAGGACGAGTTGATCTTGAGTTCAGAATCCAGACTCAAAACACTTCTGTTTAGCTGTGCATTTACTGAATGAGCAGAAAGTGATGCATAAGGATGTAGTGTAACGACAAATTAAAAAAAATTATGTGATTATGTGATTGGTTATGTGATAACATTTGGTTATGACATGTGTTATGCGCAGGCTCAGCCGCATCTAACTTCCACTGTAAACACATGTATGATGCGAAAACAAAACCACTGAGAGAAATACCGAAGTGAACATGGCTGTGAACGACTTTTGCAGATTATGTGAAGTAAATCTACGCATCCACGGTACAATCAGCGTCTACGTCACGGCTCTCAGCCCGCCCTCTGTTCGTTGATTGGCCGGCTGTTTTGAGGCCAGAGGAAAACGGGAAGATAGGTCGCTATCTCAGACTGAGTACAGAAGCGAACTGAAATTGAGCGGAAGAACGAAGTCTGATGTAGTCAGGCTACCTGCACTAAGCCATCCGGCTGATATCTCTAATTTAAAAATGTTTTACCCGACCAGCTTACATTCCGGGAAAGGAAAACACAACTGCCTACATTCATAAGGATAAGAGAGAAAATGCCTCTTCAGGAATCTACTTGCTGCACTAACTGCCACAGACTTTTACAAAGGATTGCAGTTCTTGAAACAAAGTTACTTACGGGACCACCAAACCAGACGGAGCACACAACAGAGCTTCGTCATGGACAGCCTCAGCATACAGCCGGTGAGTCCCATGAAACTAGTGCTCCTCGACAGGTAGAGAAACAAGCCGATCGACTTACAAATCGATGGCACAAACAGGGAGCGAGACCCAAAGGCACTCGAGACATCAGATTGTCACGAGCATCACATATTGCCGCAGTAGCATCCTCTACCCCAGATACAGCTCTGACAAGGATTGCAAACACTGGTCTGCTACCACCACCTATACATCTTGAGAACAGGTTTGAAGTACTAATGAATGTAAATGAGGAATCCCCAAATGTGATGAATGTGATCGAACACAGACTGAATGGGCCAGTAGCTAACACTGATGCTAATTGGCGCTCAAGGTCGAGCAGACAGCGGCACTCAGCTCAGAGCGCAGCCGGGCCCAGGACTCTGATAGTGGGGGACTCCATAATCAGAAACATTAGCAGCAGGGATACAACTACGTGCTGCCTTCCACAAGCAACAACTTCTGATGTAAACAGGGAACTTCAGAACATTCTGATGAAACATAAGACTGCAAATCGACTCATCATTCATGTGGGGAAGAATGATATTCATAAAGAGCAGTCAGAACTCCTTAAGAAGGATTTCAATGAACTTTTTGAAACACTTAAAAGACTGAAAGTTCAAACATTCATCAGTGGACCACTCCCAATAAGAGGAACAAACAGGTTTTCACGGTTGCTTGGGCTAAATACATGGCTGCAAAAAACCTGCAATATAAAAGGAGTAAACTTCACTGACAATTTCAATCTTTTCTGGAGTCAGAGACAACTTTTTCATCGGGATGGCCATCACCCAAACAAACTTGGTTCAAGAGTGTTAAAGGACAATTTCTACTTCTCCCTCAATCATCCTTCTGCAATGTGTGCCAATACACTCAATCTGAATGGCACACACACACCTGGACACAGTATGAATGACCACAGGACTTCACTTCAGCAGCAAAATGGACATACGGGTTGACATATCACACAAGGACAATGATAACACCACTCCGCCACAACAACCTCTGCTCACGGACTCAATCTCAGCTGAGCCCTGCCCACAGAGCGCACCACAGACAGACACACTAGAACTGCTTGAAGATTCAGCACCCAAGGACGACTTCCTGGAAAACAGCCAGGACCAGCGTTCAGCATAAGAGGCACCCCAACGAACGCGCATGCAAGTGTTTTTCTGGACTACTCAGTTTTCCTGTCATTTAAGTGTTGTGTTTTAGTCAAGCCTTATTTGCTCTCAGCAGTTTCGATTCGGCACATTGTCACGTTATTTGACTTAATTGCCCGAGCGAAACAGCATCTGTAGGAACAGTTATAAATAGAGGAACTTAAGGTCATTCGTCAGGACCAGCGTTCAGCATAAGAGGCACCCCAACGAACGCGCATGCAAGTGTTTTTCTGGACTACTCAGTTTTCCTGTCATTTAAGTGTTGTGTTTTAGTCAAGGTAAGGCCATTTTCGATTCTCTGCTTATTTTCAATTTTTAAACTTCACATAATTCTGTATTTGAGTAGACGCGCTGACTACATTAAACAAAAGCCGCGAGTGAAAATTAATATTGCAGTCTAATTTGCACTTAAGCCTTATTTGCTCTCAGCAGTTTCGATTCGGCACATTGTCACGTTATTTGACTTAATTGCCCGAGCGAAACAGCATCTGTAGGAACAGTTATAAATAGAGGAACTTAAGGTCATTCGTCAGGACCAGCGTTCAGCATAAGAGGCACCCCAACGAACGCGCATGCAAGTGTTTTTCTGGACTACTCAGTTTTCCTGTCATTTAAGTGTTGTGTTTTAGTCAAGGTAAGGCCATTTTCGATTCTCTGCTTATTTTCAATTTTTAAACTTCACATAATTCTGTATTTGAGTAGACGCGCTGACTACATTAAACAAAAGCCGCGAGTGAAAATTAATATTGCAGTCTAATTTGCACTTAAGCCTTATTTGCTCTCAGCAGTTTCGATTCGGCACATTGTCACGTTATTTGACTTAATTGCCCGAGCGAAACAGCTGTACTCACTGAAGCGGTGAAGCATTATCTGTATAACTATGTAATTTGCGCGCTGTCGCGGAAGCGTCAGCGGAAGCGTTCAGCTCTCGTGCTCAGCCTCCTCGTGTGAAGACCGACTCGGGTAAAGACCAGCGACTCTACCTGCGCGACTCCACCGAGCAAGGACACTAGAAAGGCACTTACGTATCTCCTTTTCCCCTCTCCTTCCCTCTCTTATCTTATTGTTGACATTAATCAACATGTGCTTTCAACACATTACTGTGATCTCTCGCCAACGCCCCTTCATCGCGCGCAAAAGACAACGCAATACTGCCAATCTGCGTCCAATTCTCTCATCCTCACACACTCCACTCTCTCTTTCCGTGGGTCTATGGAATTGTCAGTCAGCAGTCAATAAAGCTGACTTCATTCCAGCCTTCGCATCTCATTCTACTCTTAGTATCTTGGGCTTGACTGAGACCTGGATTCGTCCAGAAAACTCAGCAACCCCTGCTGCTCTCTCTAGCAATTTCTCCTTCTCTCACTCCCCTCGCCAGTCTGGGAGAGGTGGGGGAACAGGGCTCCTCGTTTCTAACAATTTCAAATACTCCGCACTCTCTTCTCTATGCAACAACAACTCATTTGAATATCATGCTATTACACTTACAACTCCCATTAAGATCCATATTGTAATCATTTATCGTCCCCCTGGTCAGCTGGGAAACTTTGTAGATGAGCTGGATGTGCTGCTGTCCACTTTCCCTGAGGACGGCACCCCACTTCTAGTCTTTGGTGACTTCAACATCCATCTCGAAAAGCCGCATGCAACAGACTTCACCTCTCTCCTAGCCTCTTTCGATCTCAAACGACTCATCACCACAGGTACTCACAAATCAGGCAACCAACTGGACCTGGTTTACACACGCAATTGCATCACAGACAACATCCTGGTGAGACCTCTCCATGTTTCAGATCATTTCCTCATTACTTTCAGTCTACATCTCTCTACCCCTTCACCACCAACACCCCCACCAGTCACTTTCAGGCGAAACCTGCGCTCACTTTCTCCCTCCCATCTTTCCTCTGCCGTGTCATCTTCTCTTCCCCCACCCTCACAATTCTCATCTCTGGATGTGAACACAGCAACGGACACCTTATGCTCCACTCTAACCTCTTCTCTAGACATTATCTGCCCTCTCTCCTCCAGGCCAGCACGTGCTACTCCCCCTAACCCCTGGTTATCTGAGGTTCTTCGGGAACACCGGACTGAACTTAGGGCAGCGGAGAGGAAATGGCACAAATCAAAAGACGCATCTGACCTGAGTATGTATCAATCTCTCCTCTCTTCCTTTTCTGTGGATGTTCATGCTGCAAAATCTTCATACTTCCACAACAAGATCAACAGCTCCTCCAACACACGTTCACTCTTCAAGACATTCAACTCTCTCCTCTGCCCACCTCCACCACCACCCTCCTCCTCCTTAACTGCTGACGATTTTGCGAACTTCTTCACCAACAAAACAACATCTATCAGCAGTCAGTTTTCAGCTCCACACACACAGGAACCCAGACTGACCGCTTCCACAGCCAATATCCCACTGTTCTCCTTCTCCTCGCTAACCGAGGAAGAAGTATCTACACTTCTCCTCTCCAGTCATCCTACCACCTGCCCTCTAGACCCCATCCCCTCACACCTTCTACAAGCCATCTCTCCGACACTTCTACCATCACTCACACACATAATCAACTCATCCCTCCATACTGGCACCTTCCCTACAGCATTCAAGCAGGCTCGGGTCACTCCACTGCTTAAAAAACCAACACTAAACACATCATCTGTAGAGAATTACAGACCTATCTCCCTCCTACCATTCATTGCGAAGACACTTGAAAGAGCTGTTTTCAACCAAATAACATCCTTTTTGTCTCTAAACAACCAGCTGGATGTCAACCAATCTGGCTTCAAGAAAGGGCATTCAACAGAAACTGCATTACTGTCAGTCACAGAAGCCCTACGGATCGCTAAAGCTGCTTCCAAGTCCTCAGTCCTCATTCTCCTGGATCTGTCTGCTGCCTTCGACACTGTGAATCATCAGATCCTTATGTCCAGCCTCTCATCACTGGGCATCACAGGAACTTCACTCCACTGGTTTGAGTCCTATCTCACAGGTAGGTCCTTCAAGGTCGCATGGAGAGGTGAGGTATCCAGAGCACATCAACTGACCACAGGGGTTCCCCAGGGTTCAGTTCTTGGTCCCCTCCTCTTCTCCATCTACACTACATCACTGGGACACATCATACAGGCACACGGCTTCTCCTACCACTGCTATGCTGATGACACACAGCTCTTCCTCTCGTTTCAACCAGATGATCCCACAGTAGCTGCACGGGTCTCAAGCTGTCTGGCGGACATCTCCACATGGATGAAGGAACATCACCTGCAGCTCAACCTGGCAAAGACTGAGCTTCTCATCCTCCCTGCCAATCCGTCTATACAACACGACTTCACCATCCAGCTAGAGTCATCACCAATCACCCCATCAAGGTCGGTCAGAAATCTCGGAGTAACGCTTGATGACCAGCTGTCCTTCACAGATCACATTTCAAAGACAGCTCGATCATGCAGGTTTGCACTGCACAACATCAGGAAGATCAGGCCTTTCCTAACTGAGCATGCAACACAACTTCTGGTCCAGGCCCTGGTCATTTCTAGGCTTGACTACTGTAATGCTCTTTTGGCCGGACTTCCAGCATGTGCAACAAAACCTCTACAGATGATCCAAAATGCTGCAGCTCGTCTTGTCTTCAACGAGCCCAAGAGGGCCCACGTCACTCCTCTGTTCATCTCTCTGCACTGGCTACCTCTCGCTGCTCGCATCAAATTCAAGGCATTGACGCTTGCTTACAGATCTATCACAGGCTCAGCTCCCTACTATTTTCACTCACTCCTACGAGTCTACATCCCTACCAGACGCCTACGATCGATCAACGAGCGACGTCTCGTGGTTCCATCACAGAGAGCCACAAAATCACTTTCCAGAACATTCTCATTCACAGCTCCATGCTGGTGGAACGCTCTCCCCGGCCTCATCCGGAATGCAGAATCACTGGCAACATTCAAAAAACAGCTGAAAACCCATCTCTTCCGTGAGCACTTAACCTCATAAAAAAAAAAAAAAAAAAAAAAAAAAAAAAAAAAAATCCTTTGAAACATCACTTATCAGACTTATGCTACTCTGAATAATGCCTGAACTTTGTATTCTGAGCACTTCTTGCGTTGTTGTTGTTTTTGCCTCTTCATGATGACTCGCTTTATTTAGTCCTAATTTGTAAGTCGCTTTGGATAAAAGCGTCTGCTAAATGACTAAATGTAATGTAAATGTGGAAGCCAGGACAGCATATCACAGCCTCCGTTAACACCAGAGGAACAGCCCCTTTCACCAGACACCTTTTCCCTCTCCCCAGCATCGCCACTTCTGTGCTTCTCACAGAAAATGGAAGAACTGGTGTATGCTGGAACCAAACTATCCCACTCTTTTGCTGCAAGCCCCCAGATAACAACCAAAAAACGACAGGCACCGCTGCCACCAAAGCCTGCGGGCCCAGCTCGCCCTCCCCCTCCTCCTGTGAGAACTCTTCGGTCTCTAACACAACGTCAGGGCCCACACCCTCCTCCATCTGCTCGAGGTGAACCAAAAACAACTGATACCAGCTCTCAGTGATATGTGTCGGGTCCCCGCTCTGATAACAGTAACTTTCTCAAATATTTACAAAACAAGCGGGAACCCAGTGTGCCTGTATCTTTCTCTATTGCTGTTCTATTACAAGATAGAAAGTCTAAGGCCTTCAATAGCCGTACAGCAAACCTAACTAATCTGGTGCCTATTACACGTCAAAGTAAGATTGATGTGGGGACAAAAAGTACGAAGCACTTTTAAACATTCGTTCACTTAAAAATAAATCACTTCTAGTTAACGACTTAATAACCACAAACAACCTAGATTTTATGCTTCTAAATGAAACCTGGCTAGAAGACAGCTACAGAGCAACAATCCTCAATGAAGCAGCCCCTCCTAACTTTACTTTTATGAGTGTCTGCAGAGCTGTAAAGAGAGGTGGGGGTCTAGCTGCTCTTTTTAAAGATATCTATCAATGTAAGCAAATATCATTTGGGAATTACCCTTCTTTCGAATATCTGGGTATTGTGTTAAAAGGTGCTCCACGCATTTTACTCATCATTATTTACAGGCCTCCAAAATACTCTCCAGCCTTTGCTGAGGACTTTACAGAACTGTTATCAACAATTACCTCAGAGTTTGACTGTTTTGCCATTGCTGGAGATTTTAACATTCACATAGATAATGCAGAAAACAATATGGCAAAAGAAATCAAAACTGTTTTAAAAACTTTTGATCTGACTCAGCATGTACATGGACCCACACACAATCGTGGACACACTCTAGATTTACTTATCAGTAAGGGTCTAAACATTTCATTGATTGTTATTAAGGATGTAGCACTGTCTGATCATTTCTGTATTTTCTTTGATATATTGATCTCTCCTGCCACTGAAGCGAGATCTGTGTCTGTCAAGAAGAGATGCTTAAATGAGAACACTGGTGTCCTATTTATGAAGGCTATATCCTTAACACCAAGCATATCTGCAGACTCTGTTGATTTTCTCCTTGATTCTTTTAACTCAAAAGTTAAAGGTGTAATTGATGATATTGCTCCTGTGAAAGTCAGGAAGAAGAGTGGCAGACAAAAAGCACCTTGGAGAAACTCAACAGCAGTGCAAAATATGAAAAGACAATGCAGAAAAGCAGAGCGCATGTGGCGGAAGACAAAACTTGTAGTCCATCATAACATCTACAAAGACAGCCTTCATGCTTTCAATATGGAACTAGGCAAAGCTAGACAGACTTTCTTCTCAAATATTATAAACAGCAATTTAAACAACACACGCACTCTTTTTGCTACTGTAGAGAGACTGACAAACCCCCCAAGCCAGATTTCCAGTGAAATGCTCTCAGACAACAAGTGCAGTGAGTTTGCTTCTTTCTTCTCTGAGAAAATCAATAATATCAGAAAGGTGATCAGCACATCCTTGAGTTGCACTGGGGTCAGACAGATCAGACCACCTGAGAAAGTAGTTACTATGTCTGACTTCAAAGAAATTAATGGCAACATTTTGGAAGAAACCGTACAGCACCTTAAAACATCAACCTGCGCTCTTGACACACTTCCCACATCTTTTTTCAAAAGTGTGTTAAACAGTTTAGAAGCAGATCTTCTAGAAGTGGTAAATGCCTCACTTCTCTCTGGGAGTTTTCCAAACTCCCTGAAAACTGCAGTTGTCAAGCCTCTCCTGAAAAAGAGCAATCTGGATAAGACCATATTAAGCAACTATAGACCAATCTCAAATCTTCCTTTCATAGGCAAGATCATTGAAAAAGTTGTCTTCAATCAGCTGAACAAATTCTTGAGCTTGAATGGATCCTTTGACCATTTTCAATCTGGTTTCCGACCGCACCACAGCACAGAGACAGCGCTCATAAAGATAATAAACGATATTCGCTTAAATACTGATTCAGGCAAATTATCAGTGCTGGTGCTACTCGACCTCAGTGCTGCATTTGACACTGTCGATCATAACATACTTCTTGACAGGCTGGAAAACTGGGTGGGGCTTTCTGGGATAGTCCTAAAATGGTTCAGGTCATACTTAGATGGGAGAGGTTATTATGTGAGTATAGGAGACCATAAGTCTGAGTGGACATCCATGACATGCGGAGTCCCTCAAGGCTCAATTCTTGCACCACTCCTGTTTAACCTGTATATGCTCCCAATGAGCCAAATAATGAGAAAGAACCAAATCTCTTACCACAGCTATGCAGACGACACACAGATTTACTTAGCCCTATCGCCTAACAACTACAGCCCCATTGACTCCCTGTGCCAATGCATTGATGAAGTAAACAGTTGGATGTGTCAAAACTTTCTTCAATTAAACAAAGACAAAACTGAAGTCATTGCGTTTGGAAACAAAGATGAAGTTCTCAAGGTGAACGCATACCTTCACTCTAGGGGTCAAACAACTAAAAATCAAGTCAGGAATCTTGGTGTGACACTAGAGTCAGACCTTAGTTTCAGTAGTCATGTCAAAGCAATAACTAAATCAGCATACTATCATCTGAAAAATATTGCATGAATAAGATGCTTTGTTTCCAGACAAGACTTAGAGAAACTTGTGCATGCTTTCATCACCAGCAGGGTGGATTACTGTAATGGACTCCTCACTGGCCTTCCCAAAAAGACCATAAGACAGTTGCAGCTCATACAGAACGCTGCCGCCAGGATTCTGAGCAGAACCAGAAAATATGAACATATCACACCAGTCCTCAGGTCTTTACACTGGCTCCCAGTTAAATTTAGGATTGATTTTAAAGTATTATTACTGGTATATAAATCATTCAATGGCCTAGGACCTCAATACATTGCAGATATGCTCACTGAATATAAACTCAACAGATCACTCAGATCATTAGGATCATATCAGCTAGAAATACCAAGGGTTCACTCCAAGCATGGCGAATCTGCTTTTAGCTATTATGCCAGCCGCAGCTGGAACCAGCTTCCAGAAGAGATCAGATGTGCTCCTACAGTAGTCACTTTCAAATCCAGACTCAAAACACATCTGTTTAGCTATGCATTTACTGAATGAGCACTGTGCCACTGTTCGTCCGACTGTTTGTACTGTACTGTATTTTATTTTTCTAAACTGTTTTAATTATTCTTATTTCTTTTATTATTTTAATTTCTTCTATGTAAAGCACTTTGAATTGCCATTGTGTATGAAATGTGCTATATAAATAAACTTGCCTTGCCTTGCCTTGCCAGTTAACATTAGTAATATATGCTTCGTTTTACTTTCTTTGCCATTTATATATCCGACTAAACTACAAACTTTCCACTGATGTCTGTGAAAAAGGGATGTGCTCTAGGGATAGGCATTAGTATATTTTGTTAAATATTTCACTAATTAGATACATTACTTCATAGACTGTACCCAGAAAAGTTTTAAATAAATGTAACAAATTAATTGTCCTTTATCCCCATTATACTCTCTGTTGTAACTGAAGACAAACTGAAGACAAACTCTCACAAGACCGAGCAGTGAAATTACACATGGGACATCTGAACAAGAAAAGCACAATGTAATTGCATACAGAATAAATCTTAGCAGAGTGATTTTTACATATTTAATGCAAAATCAAATCAAATATAAGTATTTGAATTCAGACCTCAGAGTCTCCAGCTGACAGTTTGTACTCTTCAGTCCAACAGAAAGAAGCTTCACTCCTGAATCCTGCAGGTCATTGTTACTCAGGTCCAGCTCTCTCAGTGCGGTGTTTGAGGATTGAAGAACTGAAGACAAACTCTCACAAGTTTGAACAGTGAGATTACAGCTATGTAACCTGTGTGGAGAACAAAACAAACAGCAATATTTATGTGTTATTCATGTAGGGTTTATAACAGGGCTTCTCAACTCAGGCCCTTGACATCCACTCTCTGGCAGAGTTTAGCTCTAACCCTTATCAAATACACCTGAACAAGCTAATCAAGGTCATCTGGATTACTAGAAAGTTGCAGGCAGGTGAGTCTGATCAGGGTTGGAGTTAAACTCTGCAGGAAAGTGGATCTTGAGGGCCTGAGTTGAGAACCCTTGGTTTAGAGAAACTTGTGCATGCTTTCATCACCAGCAGGGTGGATTATTGTAATGGACTCCTCACTGGCCTTCCCAAAAAGACCATAAGACAGTTGCAGCTCATACTGAACGCTGAGCGAGAACCAGAAAATATGAACATATCACACCAATCCTCAGGTCTTTACACTGGCTCCCTTTAGGATTGATTTTAAAGTATTATTACTGGTATATATATATATCACTCAATGGCCTAGGACCTCAATACATTGCAGATATGAATATAAATGAATATAAACACTGAATATAAACCCAACAGATCACTCAGATCATTAGGATCACATCAGCTAGAAACACCAAGGGTTCACTCTAAGCATGGCGAGTCTGCTTTTAGCTATTATGCTGGAACCAGCTTCCAGAAGAGATTAGATGTGCTCCTACTGTAGTCACATTCAAATCCAGACTCAAAACACTTCTGTTTAGCTGTGCATTTAATGAATGAGCACTGTGCCACTGTTCATCTGACTGTTTGTACTGTACTGTATTTTTTTTTATTCTAAACTGTTTTAATTATTCTTATTTCTTTTGATTATTTTTATTATTCTATTTAAAGCACTTTGAATTACCATTGTGTATGAAATGTGCTATATAAATAAACTTGCCTTGCCTATAATCTGAAGCACACATAAAATCCCCAAAGTAAAATTAACACTGCTCAGTGTTCATATGTGTCCACTGTACAAACTACAACTAACTTACAGCTACACAGCCTAAGATGAAATCAACTGAATATAAAATAAGACATTAAATTTCTCAACATCTCGCCAGAGGATGATTAAACATCCACAAACCAGAGGAATTTTAATTTTAACCATGACAATGACATATCCAGAGCCGGTCCTCCCTATATGCAAAGTACGCAAGTTGCTCGAACCACCAGTGGCCCCCTTGCTCTAAAAGATGATTTCATGACTAGGGCTCCGTGATTAATAGAATTTTCATTTTTGATTTTGTCTTCGAACGATTATGAAAATCGAACGATCATTTCCTTTAAAGCAATGCGCTGTCGCACTTCCTACGAAACATCCAAATCAGTAAAATCATGTAACATGACATAGCGTGGATGTCAGCAGTCACTCGGACTTGCTACTTTGGGGGGGTTGAATTTTATATATTATAGCCTACATTTTTCAATTGTAGTCTTTTAAAGAGACATCTAAAAAAAACTAATTGCAATCTAGGGTTGTCAAAAATATAGATTTTTTGATACGTATCGATACTGAAATATCTGAAACTCTTCCGCAGGATACACAAGACCAGCTGCGCCTTCTCGCTCTCTAATCTCTTCGATAGTACGTTGATACACAAACCCGCCTCCCTTCACTCACTCGTTTCATTTGCTCTGGATGAATACCCAAAGTGCACACACATAAAGACATAACTTTGGAAAACCACTAACCACAGTGGCTGGTGAGCAAAAAAGTTAATGTCAAGCCCTGCATACTGAATGAAACTGAACGAACAGATTAAGAGGTTGGGGGTAATTTTATTGTTTTTAAGGATGCACTGACAGGGCCCTCTGACAAAGTTTTGCTTAGGGCCCCCAGAAGTCTAAGCCCAGCACTGGAAATACATGAATTCACATGTATTTGTGCTTGAATGGACACAGGCAAAAATATGTCAAAATTCCTGCCTCTGCGAGTGTCCTCAAAAACATGTCACTTACAGATGTGGCCATTAAGAATGCGCACTTTTACCCACAATATCATTCATGCAGAATGCTGCTGAATCCTGTCAGCACATTTTTTAGAATTGAAATAAATGTATTCACAGAATATCCACCAGATGGCGCATGGAACAACATAGTGTGAATGAATTTTAATTAATCAACTTTAATTAATCAACTAACATTTGTTTTTCTTGCAGGAATAACATTCATATGCTTTTAATGTGTCAAAACTCTTTGGGAAAAACTTATGACTTTGAGTGTATGTGTCTATGTGTTATTAATAACAGAAAGGGGAACTGAAACTAGACATGACTAGTTCGCAAAAAACCTTGTGATAAGTAATCAGACTTTGCTTATGCCAGTGACAGAGGGAAAAGGTTGGGCTTTTGAACCAATTGAACCAATCATATTGAAGGTGACATGTTAGTCTTATTTGTTTTCTTGATTCTATAAAAACTGTTGTATATGTGTTTTTCGGTGGGATTCTCAATGGAATTTGTCTGAGATCCTCCGGCCTTGCTTCTTGGGAGAGATTCCCTGAGAACTGCTCGGGAAGATCTCCCGGCCATGATTAAAGCATTTAAAGGACATTTGTAGGTCTGTTTGTCGATTTATTCCTGCGCAGGAAGCTAGTTTAGGGAAGCAAGTTAGTTAGAAACTCAGCCAGTTGTCGACTGAAGACGCAAGAGCCAGAGAGTTAAGGTATTGGTGTCGAGAGCAGACGCCAGAGAGTTTAAGGTATTGGTGTCGAGTGTAGACGCCAGAGATATTAAGATCAGGTGGGTGTCGAGTGCAGACGCCCCAGGTAGTTAGGTTTAGGGAAAATATCCACAACAATAGCCTACTGTATCTACAGGCCAGACCAAATTGCAATGTGCAAATATTCGTCTTCGACCGATTGTTTAATATGCTTATAGATTATTACAGTACGTTGCATTTTAAAAATAGAATTAACATAATTATCAGTGTCTGATAAATTAACTGCAAATAATGTTGTCACTGTGGGAAAATCACACTAAAATAGGCCTATACAGTAGTAATATGCCTATTACGAGTGGCGCTATGCATTGTTGCAAAGCCGGCTGCAAAGCCAACTCCGTGTTTCAAATATGTGAGACCTATCACTTCTGCCACTAAAGATTGCTTTATTAATAATCTTCCTGATCAGTTTCATCATCTCAGCATCCCAGATAGCTTAGAAGAACTTGATATTACAACAGAAACGTTTAACTCTCTCTTTTCCAGCACTTTAGACACAGTTGCTCCGTTGCGCTTAAAGGGATACTTCACTTTAAAATGAAAATTCTGTCATCATTTACTCACCCTCAAGTTGTTTCAAACCTGTATGAATTTCTTTCTTCTGCTGCACAGAAAGATAGATATTTTGAAGAATGTCAGTAACCAAACAGTTAACTGGAACCATTGACTTCCATAGTAGGAAAAAAAAGTACTATGGAAGTCAATGGTTCCAGTTAACTGTTTGGTTAGTGACATTCTTCAAAATATCTTCCTATGTGTTCAGCAGAAGAAAGAAATTCATACAGGTTTGAAACAACTTGAGGGTGAGTAAATGATGACAGAATTTTCATTTTAAAGTGAAGTATCCCTTTAAAGAAGATTAAAGAAAATAGTCCAACGCCGTGGTACAACGAGCACACTCAGGCACTTAAGAGAGCAGCCAGAAAAATGGAGCGCAACTGGAAGAAAACAAAACTAGAGGTATTTCGCATTTCATGGAAGGAGAGCTCGATTGCTTACAGAGAGGCTTTAAAAGCTGCTAGATCTGCTTATTTTTCAACCCTATTAGAAGAAAATAAACATAATCCTAGTAATTTATTTGAAACGGTGGCTAAACTAACGAAAAATAAAGCTTCAAGCACCGAAGTTTCCAAGCAACACAGCAGTAATGATTTTATGAACTTCTTCACTTATAAGATTGATAATATCAGGAAAAAAATTATAACTATGCAACCGTCTACTACAGTATCGCATAAGGCAGTGCATTGTAGTCTCCCTGAGGAAAAATTTGATTCATTCGTTGCTATAGGAGAGGAAGAATTTACTAAACTCGTTAAACCATCTAAATCTACAACATGTATGTTAGACCCTATACCGACTAAGCTACTGAAAGAGATGCTTCCAGAGGTCATAGATCCTCTTCTTAATATCATTAATTCATCTTTGTCTCTAGGATACGCACCAAAAAACTTTAAGCTGGCTATGATTAAACCGCTTGTTAAAAAAAACGCAACTTGATCCTACAGAATTAGTCAATTACAGGCCAATCTCGAATCTACCTTTTCTGTCAAAGATATTAGAAAAGGCAGTATCTTCACAACTGTGTTCCTTTCTAGAAAGAAATGATATCTGCGAGAATTTCCAGTCCGGATTTAGACCATACCATAGTACTGAGACTGCTCTCGTTAGAGTCACAAATGATTTGCTCTTATCATCCGATCGTGGTTGTATCTCGCTATTAGTGTTACTCGATCTTAGTGCTGCATTTGACACCATTGACCACAACGTTCTTTTAAATAGATTAGAACATTATGTTGGCATTACGGGAAATGCACTAGCATGGTTTAAATCATACTTATCTGATTGTTATCAGTTTGTAGCAGTAAATGATGAGATGTCTCATCGATCACAAGTTCAGTATGGCGTACCACAAGGCTCAGTACTAGGACCGCTGCTGTTCACTCTGTACATGCTACCATTAGGAGATATCATTAGGAAACATGAAATTAGCTCTCACTTTTATGCTGACGATACTCAGCTGTATATTTCTTCAAAACCTAACGAAACTTATCAATTCACAAAATTAACGGAATGCATAGCGGATATAAAAAATTGGATGACTCATAATTTCCTACTTCTAAATTCTGAAAAAACAGAGTTTCTAATTATTGGACAAAAAACTTCCTCACGTAATAACCTAGAATACTGTCTAACACTCGATGGCTGCTCTTTTAAGTCTTCATCGTCGGTTAGGAACCTGGGTGTGCTCTTTGATACCAATCTTTCATTTGAAAGTCACGTGTCTAGTATCTGTAAAACTGCATTTTTCCATCTTAAAAATATATCTAAATTACGCCATATGCTCTCATTGACAAATGCGGAACAATTAGTTAATGCGTTCATGACCTCAAGGCTAGATTATTGTAATGCTCTACTGGGTGGTTGCCCTGCACGCTTAATAAACAAACTACAGCTGGTTCAAAACGCAGCAGCTCGAGTTCTTACCAGAACCAGGAAGTATGACCATATTTGCCCGGTTCTGTCAAAACTGCATTGGCTCCCTATTAAACATCGCATCAATTTTAAAATATTGCTGATTACTTACAAAGCACTAAATGGTTTAGCTCCGCAGTACTTGAGTGAGCTCTTAACGCATTATAGTCCGTCACGTCTATTGCGATCTCAAAATTCCGGCCAGTTACTAATACCTAGAATATCAAAATCGACTGCTGGCGGTAGATCCTTTTCCTATTTAGCACCAAAACTCTGGAACAGTCTTCCTACCATTGTCCGGGAAGCAGACACACTCTGTCAGTTCAAAGCTAGACTAAAAACACATCTCTTTGACCTAGCATTCACATAATACATTATAGACTTCTATAATTTAATGTTAGGCTGCATAGATTAGGTCAGCCGGAACCGGGAACACTTCCCATAACTCCTGATGTACTCGTTACATCATGAGAAGAATGGCATCTACGCTAATTTTAGTGTCTGTGTTTATCCCAAGGTTTTCCTGCAGCCTGCCGGATCCAGGCCGTATCCAGATCTGACGAAGGACCTTCGCCTGGACCGATGACAACGCAGTGCTGAAGTGCCAACTAGTCTCTCCCTATGGAGGATCCCTCTACCACTATACAGATAAGGCGTTGTCGGGAAAATTCGTTTCACGTTCCTACCCCAAAGCAACAAAATAAAATAAAATTCTTTATCAAATTTTATAAGGAAAGACAAGTACTTTGTTTAGGCTTGGCTTGTAGGGAATTCCAAACCTGCGTATTTTCAAATGCACATAACTATAGAACCCATTCTAAATGCGCATGTGAACGCCATCAGCGTTTCTCACAGGTTCGCGTTTAAAGTCTGTGTAGAGGGAATGGTGTCGTCTTAGCGGCCCCTAATTTAATAACAAATGATCGTTGCGACGGAAGCAAATCAATCAAAACTAACTTTAGATGGAAAATAACTTAACTCTGCTGTAAAGCCGAAACAATCTCTGTTACCTTAAATTATACGCTTATCTCTGTGAAGCTGCTTTGAAACAATCTATGTTGTTAAAAGCGCTATATAAATGAAGATGACTTGACTTGACTTGACTTGTTCTGAAGTCGGGTTTCATCCTGGTGTGGTGAATTAGTGTTCGACAAATGCGGCGGCGCGTTCATTTGGATTTATTTTTCTCATAACAGCTAAAATAACTTAATTGGCTACTCCGTAATTTTCCGGTCATACATATAAGAGTAGAGTAGCCTACATCGTTCAAAACTGTAAACCTTTATTCTTATTAGGCTAACAATAAAAGTTTGTCTGTCGTCTCTGTCTCCGGGAACTACGGCGTCACAAAAATGAACTGAAAGCCACTTGCCTCAGCTCAGTCATGATATGAAATTAATTGGCTATGTCTAAAGGCTGATTATGTAATCCATTTGAAACCGAGAGGTACAGAGGATCTACTCAAGCATGTTTATCTATCATGTGAGCGCTTCCCAATGAGGAAAGGACAAGGAAAGGGTGAAAATCTCACTCTAATTAAATGTAGGCAAAATCGCCCTTAATTAAATTGTAAAAACAAATCAAATAAATGTATTTGTCAATGTTGCGATATTGTTTCATTTAAGTTCATAATTATTCTATAAATGTTATTTAGTTTAACAGCAGCACAAAGCACTGTGGTTCGAGATTTATTTGAAAAAGATTTAAAAAAAAAACTTTGTTCACAAATCGCACCCTGGTTGTAGGGATTCAAAGATCCCTGTGTAATTTAATATTGAGTTGAACATTTTGTTCATGACATTCATCTGAAGATTGTATTCAGTTTAGCTAATGTATAATGTTTAGTAATACACATTTATGTCATAAATATACATGTAGCCTAAATTATTTAATTCCTTCATTTTCAACTCTTTATGCTAATGTCTAGAATAGCGATTTAAGTGTGAGTGTGAAACTCTTTGTTTTAAGTCAGTCTCAGACTCAGATAGCCTGTGGGGGGTTTGGAGAAGGCAGTTCAGTGGCTTTATCGTGGGTGCAGGACAATAGGTGTTAATGTTCTGTCTTTCATATGGAGAGTGTCAAATAGCCAGCCTGATGAGCAGGCAAAGGCAAAATTATTTTAAGGATACATCTCTCGATGTGTCCAGATGTAGGCCCTATATCTTATTAAATTATAAATATTGTAGTTTTATTTATTGTATTTAAAGGTTTTTCACACACAATTTCAATTTAAGTGTTCAATCCAGTTGTTTCAACTGGTTTTGTAGAGTTTTACAGTGTGTGAGCAGTGTGTGTGATTGTTAACAATCTGGCATTATCTAAAGATGAACTGTTGACGAAACGCGTTCATGCCATGAAAGAATGTGAGTGAGCAGCAGATACAGAGCTCTTTAATTCGCGATCAACCTCGTTTTATTGTAAGGTGAATTCAGCAAGGCATGCTGTGTCTTTGAAGCAACAAAGGCTATTTGTTGTTTTTTCTTTTGTGATTTGTGTGGATGAGATACAGTATTATCATCTGTATGTTTCATTTCGAGAGAGACCCGCGCGCACAGTGAGGGAGACAAAATAAACTTACTAAAAGATCCAGCACGAGAGAGAGGCAAAGAAAAACGCCTGTTCTTAATTTATATTGCTTTGAAATTTTTTCGTTTTGTACCGTTTAATTGTTTAACTTAGCTGCAATTTCTTTGACAATAGAAATTTAAATGTCGCAAGAATAAGATTCTGTGTTTCTTATTTTGCATTGCAAATGGAATAAACTCTATCGAAGCAACCCTGTTTTAAATAAATAAACTGTCCCGACACTTTATTTATACCTTGAAATGTGCGATGGGTTTTCAAACTTAAGTAATTTTATTTTTATTTTACATTTTCATTGTTTATTTTTTTAATTGAAAGCAATACTGTATTGAAAGTATTTTTCTGATTTGTTCGATCTGTTTTGAAAAATGTCTTCCGTTGCTATGGCCGGGTATCACTGCCAGTCATCTCAATTTTGTGAATGATTCACAAAAAATAAATAATTTAGCAGATTAAAGACGAGCTTCATCATCTTCATTTTCTGGTGCGATCGGCTGACAGTCTTCCTTCATCAGATGTGTCGTCTGTGCAGAGGCTCTACTGGAATGTAGAAAATGTATGTTGTAGAGTAGCCTACAATTGATAGTTAAACAAAACGCTTGACTGTAATAAACAGTTACATATTTAAGCATCAAGAACGGTAAAACATAAACACTG
The DNA here is from genome assembly GCA_021464565.1 of Rutilus rutilus. Classification (NCBI taxonomy): domain Eukaryota; kingdom Metazoa; phylum Chordata; class Actinopteri; order Cypriniformes; family Leuciscidae; genus Rutilus; species Rutilus rutilus. The sequence continues at coordinate 1,477,247 of JAJAQA010000005.1, forward strand.
TCGGCTACACTGAGACCGAACATATAAGACGTTACACTGCTCAATTTGAATAGTCTGTATTTCTTTGACGTTTAGAATGACAACAGCTTCACTGCTGTTAAATGGGAAAGATTATATTTTACGTCAATAATGCCAGTGAAGTACAAAGTTTATAGCCCAATGAGAAATATTAAGCCTAGTTTTATTTTAAATAAATAAACCTGAATAGGCTATATATCCATAGAAGCTGGCATGTCGTTACATAAGAAAGGAGAGATATTATATTATAGCCTAAATATTATTAATATTATTATTATAAACTAGGCTACATTTAAAAAAAGGAACGCAAGAACAGAAACGTTCCTGATTCTGCTCGGAGAATGGAATGGAATTTATGTTTTAAAAAAAGGTTACAATAGCTGAAGTATGATAAAATGGATAAAAAAACTTAACTTATAGAATAAAACAATGATAAATACACCAGTGTCACCTAGAAATACAATTTGCCCAAAGCCAGTCTAAAGAAGTTATATTTCATGTTTGAGGATGATCCAACAAATTCTGAGATTCCTCCAAGGATTTTCCTCTGACTATTCCCTTAAAAACAGTCAAAGTGACTCTTGGTAAGAAAATGATCAGAGGACTTGAGAAAAGGCTTGTTCGACTTCATGCAGCTCTGCGCAGACCGATCGGCGGCTGACTTGAAGCACTGCATGCCGGTTAGAAATTTTGTCCAACTTGATACAGCGCCGACGCCACGTGACTGTGACGTATGCCATCAAAGTACCGCGAGAGTGATTCGAGAGTAGCCGGAGAACTCAGCCAGCGCAGCTTCTCAAGAGCGGCTGCACTGGGCTGCACGAGGGCTGATGACGACACAGCTGTTCCACGATTGGCCGGATTCACCGCATGGCAACGATCACGTGTGTTTCGTGTTTATTCGAACACCTTTAGTTCCTCTAAAGCTCTCAAATCAGTTTATTATAACAGTGAACACTCTTTTCATGTCGTTGTCATGATATATTGTGTCATATTTATCAAATTAAAACTGATTAAAAAAACGTAGACACCACTTCATTGATATAGCTTATGTTGAACTTTATTCTTGTTCAAACAGACGCTGTATAATGCAGTACATAAAGTATTGAATGAAAATGTCTCTGAAACATCTGTGTATTATTTGGCAAATATTGCATTTATTTCACTACAGCTGTGGTAAAGTATGCAAACACCACGTGAGCGGTCACTACGGGAACCAGAAAGTGTCCGACTTCACGTCTCCGTTTGCAGCTCCTCCCCGCCTGCACGCGGCTACTCTCGCCGATCGGTTGCATCCAGCCGCAGCCGTTGTCGAACACACCTAAAGTGTTTTGTCATGTTTCTGTGTCTTGTCATGTGATTTCCTGTTTGTCATGTGATCCTGCCATGTGTCTTGTCATTGGTTAAAGCGAGCAAGTTTCACATTAACATTAAGATTTAATCATTTAACTTCTAAATGAGAACAATAAAAGCAATCGAACCAACAAGAGGGCAACAGTTTCTAAGTGCTGTGTCCCAGTTAGTCTAGCAAAGTGCAAGTTTGTTTTATTTTTAATAGAGAAACAATAGAATAGAAAAGCATAGAATAAAGTAATTAAGTGCTAGTATTAATGGGTCAAGTGTTGATGAACAAGATACATCTTTTCTTGAAAATGACTCCAGATTCAGCTAGAGTTGGGCAGGTCATTCCACCAGCTTGGAACAGTCCAGGTAAAGGTCTGTGAAAGCTTCTGGAGGGCGCATAAGTCTGAAGTAGTGAGTTTAGGTATAGGAGTGCAGAGCCAGTGGTTGTTCTGTAGGCAAACATCAGTGTCTTGAATTTAATGTGAGCAGCTGTAGACAGCCAGGGCAGACTGATGAAGAGAGGCGTGCCGGGCCCTCTGTTCGGCTAGTTAAAGACAATGCTTAACGTTGCTTAATTAATTAAAATGTAATTTTAATTAATTAAGCAGTAAAAAACTAAAATTGAAATAAAGATTTAATATACACCTCGTTAATAAATGATACTATGTACAGACATGCAGACACATTAAACATGTTCTTTATAACAGCTTTCCATGTGGAAGAAAACAAAATAAACATTGTGTCTTTCCATTCTGTTTTCGGTGCTGTCGTCTTAGAGGAGTTGGTGTTGATGACAAGAAAATGTGCGAGATAATATTTTTCCCTGGTTGATGTTTTAGTACATTACGCCACGTAGAGCATTTTAAAATGTCCCAGTGACATGGTTTTAACGCATTTCTTTTAATGAAAATTGAGAAACATTTCATGTCAAACCTCCACGTAGGGCATGATTATTTGAGTATAATTTGGTCATGACGTTTGTTATATTGGAGTATTTTAACCGCCAGCTACATCTCACATAGGCTATTGCCTCCTGAACCTTTACAATTTCTCAATGTAAACAATATATAACATAACAGCCAAACAAAAAAATTCACAGTAATTTAAATGTCATTTTGACCTTTATTCATCTGAAAAAGAGGGAAGATGATAATGGCCCGGTTTCACAGACAGGGCTTAGACTAAGCCAGGATTAGACCATAGATTAATTAGGACATTTAAGTAATTTTTATAAACATGCTTAGAAAAAAACATTACCAATGTGCATCTTAAAACTAAAAAGGCACTGATATATTTTTAAGATCAGTCAGTGCAAGTTTATTTCAGTGGAAACAGCTCAGACTTACATTTTAGTCTAGGACTAGTCTTAAGCCCTGTCTGTGAAACCAGGGGAATGTGTTTAAACACTAAACAAGAGGCTAAGATTTAGAAAGTAAATGTAGCTTTTATAAATAATGGGAACTATTTCTTTAGGAGGCACTGTCTACCTCGTCTGTTTAGAGGAAACACCACTGGTTCATTCATACTACAGTTCACACAGGGGAAAGAGTCTGCAAGTCATAGTTATGAGACACCTTTTCATACACACTTTTGAACACAGTGAATCAGCGAATGTGAAGGTAAAACCTGAGTATGTTGAGTTGACAGTGTGAACAACAAGATATTTCCAACTGTATTTTAACTTTTAATTGTTGTGAAATTGCATAATTACTCACAGGGCTTTTCTGCAGCATCTCACAGCTGGAACGAGACTCTCGTAGCCTGCTGGTGTTGAAGTGAACCTCTTTGGGTTGAGCTCGTCCAGCACCTTCTCTGACGTCAGCAGTGTGTAGGCCAGCACTGTGCACATCGAAGAGGAGAGTCCCCTTCCTGGATGATCATCTGGACCGAGGTATCTCTGGATTTCCTCATATAATGAATTATCTTTGAGCTCAAGTAAGCAGTAAAATAGGTTGACTGAAGCTTCATCTGAGATGTTCCGCTGTAGTCTTTCTTTAATGTATTCAGTTGTTCGTCTGATGCTCTCTGTGGTGTCTTCAGTGTCTGTGGTGTCTTCAGTGTCTGTGGTGTCTTCAGAGTCTTTGAGCAGGCCTTTGAGCAGTTCCTGACTGGATTCCAGTGAAATGCCCATCAGAAACCGCAGGAAGAGGTCCAGATGTCCTCTCTTACTCTCCATGGCTTTACCAACAGCCTTCTGCAGTAGCTCATGTAATGTGATATCTCGTTTGGGCTCATCAAAGAAAAACTGAAGCATCTGCATGTTCTTGTTCAGGTAACAGAGGAACACATGCACTGCAGCAAGAAACTCTTGAACACTCAGATGCACAAAGCAGAAGATCTTTGACTCATGAAGTCCGACTTCCTTCTTAAAGATCTCAGCGATCATTCCTGTGAACTCTGTGTGTTTCCGCTCTGTCTTTTTACTCACATCAATACCACATGATTTCAGATGTTTCTCATAGAACACAACGCTATCCTTCTTCAGCTGTTCAAACGCTAGCTTGGCCAACTTTAATATCATATCTCTATTTGAATCTAAGAGCTTTGTACGTTGTCTTTTCGTTTTTTTATCGTACTTCTGGCTCTTCATGTTCATCTGTATCAGCAGGAAGTGAATGTACATTTCAGTGAGTGTTGTGCTGATGTTCTCTGCATTGTTCTCGATGAGGATATCCTGAAGGACCGTGGCCGTGATCCAGCAGAACACGGGAATGTGGCACATGATGTAAAGACTACGAGACGTCTTAATGTGTGAGATGATTCTGGAGGCCGCAGTCTCATCTGTGATCCTCTTTCTGAAGTATTCCTCCTTCTGCTGGTCAGTGAATCCTCGCACCTCTGTGAACAAACCCACGTGCTGAGGAGGGATCTGATTGGCTGCTGCTGGTCGTGAGGTCACCCAGACGAGAGCTGGCGGAAGCAGAGTCCCTTTGACCAGACTTGTAAACAGCACGTCTACAGATGATCTCTTCTCAACAGTCTTTAATGATCTATTTTTAAAATCCAAAGACAACTGACTCTCATCAAGTCCATCAAATATAAATGCTAGCTGGCGTTCCTTATATAACTTTGATTTCTCCAGGTCCTTCAGGTCCTCCAGGTCAGGATAAAATTCCAGCAGAAGCTCATGGAGACTAAACTCTTCATTTTCCATCAAGTTAATCTCTCTGAATGGAAGCAGGAACACACAGTCTATATTCTGATTGGCTTTTCCTTCTGCCCAGTCCAGGATGAACTTCTGCACAGAGACAGTTTTTCCAACGCCAGCGATGCCCTTTGTCAGCACAATCTTTTCCTTTTTCTTCAATTCTGTAAATATATCATTGCATTTGATTGGTTTGTCCTGTGTTTGTTTGTTCTTGAAAGCATCATCCATCTTCAGAACCTCATGTTCCTGATTGACATCTGCCATATCTCCCTCTGTGATGAACAGTTCTGTGTAAACAGCTTTGAGATCTGCTTCATTTTCCTCTTTGCCCTCAAATATACATTCTGCTTCCTTCTGCATGTTGGCTTTGTGGTTTTCCAAAAACGTCTGCAAATTCTCTGTATTAAAAATAATGTAAGCAAATTAAATGACTGGCAAAAAGAGTTTTATTTTTAAGCCACACTTTTTATAAGGTGCCTTTACCATGTACTAACATTTAATACAAGACTATGGATTTACTGTGTGACTACACTTTGTTCTGGATGATTCCCACATTTCTGCTAATGAGCTGAGTTATGGGTTTGGTTAAGGGTTAGGATTATAGGGGTCAGAGTTAGCTTCTGGGTCAAGGGTTGGGCTACAGTTAGGGCTAAAGTTAACTGTAACTACAAATGTTAATTAAATGCATGTTCTTTGAATGTAATTGCACTATGGAGGCTGTTGAATGCTTGATTCTGATTGGCTGACAAACTTTCTAAGGTGTGCAATCATTTTCCAGGAAATGCACAGCTAAAGTAGTTCCAGGCAGGTCCACACACACACACACACACACACACACACACACACACACACACACACACACACACACACACACACACACACACACACACACACACACACTCTCTCTCTCTCTCTCTCTCTCTCTCTCTCTCTCTCTCTCTCTCTCTCACACACACACACACACACACACACTCTCTCTCTCTCTCTCTCTCTCTCTCTCACACACACCCACACGCAGATGTGCCCCACAACTTTATCAAAAATAGTTTTGCAACTGAAAAGCTGCATGACATTTCTCTGAATTCGTAAATACATCCAACATGTCTAAATCGTTTAAGACGTCTATTATGAAGAAATGATGGTTGCACCTTCTAACTGTTTCTCTGGTGTCTCCGTCACTAAGGGTTTTAGTTGCTCTGTAAGGAAAGAGAAAATGAGTAAATTTATAAGGAAAGAGACAATAGATACAATAATACAGAAGAATAAAGTGACAAGTACCTAAAGCATTTCTGAACCATATGGCTACAAACTAAACTTCCTTAAAGGGTAACTAAACCCTAAACCAACTTTTTTTAGTTAAAGGGACACTAGGTAACTTTTTAACCTTAACTGAACATCTTCGGAGTCAGTGGAATGGTTATATTACTCATTTCGGGTTGAATGGTGGTGGTTTCGCACCCCCCTGGTGCCCGAGAGCGGAAAAAACTCACTTGCAACTTTGGGACGCGGGTCGGTGTCAGGAAGTATCGCGTGATATCAGGTCTCGCGATGTAACGAATTGCTTGACGGCACTGCACACGTACACGCCCCTATTCAAACACCGGCGGGCTAGCTATAAGCAAAGGGCAACGATAGATTGAGTTATGGCTGAGGCTGAGCCTGTAAAAAAGAAGCAGAAAGCTAGGAAATCTTTGTCGGAGGACCAACGAAAGAGGAAACGGGAGACTGACCGAGCAAGAAGTCAGACTCGAGTAAATATATCGGACCGGCTTTTTCAGAATGGTGAGAACTGAGAGAAACAGAAGCCTGCAAAAAGGATGCTGATCCTGCTGTTGCACTTGTAAGTTAAGTATCTTTGGAATAAACTGTGTTTAATATTTCAATTTCAAGTAATTGCGACCTCAGGATGTTTGCTATTGTCTGTAAAGGTTTTTATTATGATCGCTGTCTGTTAGGGGCTTACTAGTAACATTACGCTAGATACTATAACTTTGATGTTAGGCATTGTCATTAGCAAACACGTTTGATTTCTGTAGTTGTGTGGCCGTTCCTCTGTCGGTTTTATTTGTGTAACTTACACTTTTATTTTATGTCACTAAGTCAACGCGTCTGATAGTAGGCAATATCAGACGCGCAAAATGTTGCACATATCATGATCGAGCTAGAAAAAACGTTCTGATGTTTTCTTAGACAAGCAAAGGTAAACCATCATTCTACCAGATGAACTTATAGACCTTGCTAATATAACTTTAGACAAATATTAGCCTCCGATATATATATATATTTTTATGCTCATGCCCATTCTCCCAAAAACAAACAAACAAACAAACAAACAAACACGAAAGCAGTAGTTCGCCTCGTTCATATCGTTCGTTCCCGGTAAAAATACTAGTATGCATGACAACACAATAAATAAATAAAAATCGCCATCAGTTGGAAAGAAAGTATTGCTTTACTTGCCTCGGTAGACATAACTGGTTTTGAAATAGCCGGTTCCTCTGCTCAGCTAGGTTGACAGCTGATCAGCTGGGTTGCTCGTGGCAAGGGGGGAGGGACAACAGTTCGTTTTTACGACAGAGTGTTTGAAAGCATTATACTACCAGACACTAGGGGGAGCTCGGAGAGAAAAAACACTCAGACTTGCATAATGCCCCTTTAATGATCTGTAAGACTGGGGCTTTATTAATGCTGTTCATTGATTCGAGTAAGTTTTTTGACATTTGTGTATAAAGTGTTTTATTTCTACAATATATGGTGTAAAAACGTCTGAGTGCTGCCCTCTTCAGGTTGAACGGTGGCTACTGCAGTTGAATTTTTTTATTGGAAGTTGCGGTGGCAAGTGACATAAGCGGTGGCAGGTGACGTAGGTAGAATCCTCTGGGGTTGACAAACGCGCCGGCAAATTTTGCTGTATTTTTTCACATAGCGGCAAAATATGAATATGCCAACAGAGAGCGCGTGATATTGACAGCCCCCCGCTCATCCCCGCCTTTGGCTCGTCTTCTCTATCTGCGCTGGGCTCTGCCCACTTTTCCTGGATTTTCAAATATTGCCAGTGGGTGGAGTCAGGCTCTGACCAGGGGTTTAGTTACCCTTTAAGAACAGGATTCACAACTACGGAACATTATTTCATACATGATTGTTAATAAGCAGTGTGTCTCAGAAAGCACAGTTATTGTGTCTTTTTAAACATTACAATTTATTATATTTGTATTATATGAATTGTATTATAGTCATATATATATATATATACAGTGCTATGCATAAGTGTATACACCCATGCTAAAGTTGACTAAAAAGAGGAATAAAATATCATATTTTGGAAATTGAACTTAATGCCTTAATTTAAAAAATTTGGAAAAATCCAACCTTTAAGGCAGTGGTTCCCAATTGCAGTCCTCGTGACCCACTGCTCTGCACATTTTGTATGTCTCTCTTATCTGACACACTCAGTTCAGTTCATGGAGTCTCTCCTAATGAGCTGATGATCTGATTCAGGTGTGTTAAATAAAGGAGACATACAAAATGTGCAGAGCAGTGGGTCACGAGGACTGGAATTGGGAACCACTGCTTTAAGGACACCAATTTTCTTTGTGAATGAATAATGTATCGTAAATAAATAAATGTTCTTCCTTAAAATACATGGTGCATAAGTGAGTACACCCCTATGTTAAATTCCCATAGAGGCAGGCAGATTTTTATTTTTAAGTATTTTTTTATATATATTTTTTTAGGATACTATGCATCCTGATAAAGTTCCCTTGGCCTTTGGAATTAAAATAGCCCCACATCATCACATAGCATTCACCATACCTAGAGATTGGCATGGTTTTATTTCAGTTAGCCTAAAAGCTAGTTTGATTTGCATTGCTCTCAATAAACCAAAAAATAAAAATCTGCCTGCCTCTATGGGAATTTAACATAGGGGTGTCCAAACTTATGCACCCTGTATTTTAAGGAAGAACATTTATTTATTTACGATACATTATTCATTCACAAAGAAAATTGGTGTCCTTAAAGGTTGGATTTTTCCTAATTTTTTAAATTAAGGCATTAAGTTCAATTTCCAAAATATGATTTTTTCCTCTTTTTAGTCAACTTTAGCATGGGTGTATACACTTATGCATAGCACTGTATATATACTGTATTACCATGTCCTGCAGTGTTTAAGAAGGTCACTGGGCCTGTAAAGGTGTTTCCAGTGAGTACAGGAGCATTTACAGTTCCTCCTGTGTCAGCTTTCACATCAACACTGACTCCAGTGTGAGCATTGCTGCTCATCTTGCCTGGAATAGAGACAGAGAGATTAATTGCATTGCTTAAATCAGAACTTTAACATTTCTGATATTTTTTCTTTTATCACTATTACCTCCTTTTTTGTTTTCCAGCTCATCTAGTGTGTTATCATCATGCTGTTCAACAGATGCCATTGTCCTTTACTGACTTACAGCTGTTGGACAAGAACACATGTCTATAATGAATTGTATGTTATCAGACACTTTCCAAAAATACAAAAAAAGAGCAGAGTATAAGTGCTGTCAATCGATTTAAAAATATACTAATAATAATAATAATTTTAGGGGGATTTTTGTCATTTTTTGGTAATCGCGATAAACAATAAAGTTTTTAATATATTTTGATATTGTGATACTCCTGTGGTAGGACTCATTGACAGCAATAATGAAACTGCCTATAGGGATTTGGTGAGTAATTTGATCATGTGGTGCCGAAGAAATAATCTGTAAAACTAAGGAGATCATTATAGATTTTAGAAGAAATAAACCCACATACACCTGTCTACATTAATGTGATGTATCTGTCACGGAGTGACAAGCGGCCTGGCGGAACTTTTTCTTTTTGGGATATGTTCCCCTGGGGAACAATGACAGCAGAACACCAGGATGGTTCCGGTTCCCTATGAGAAGATCATGGCGGCAGGCGAGGCTTGATGAGAAAACTCACGTCAGGTGGCGATGCGTGGGATTATGATCCACGATTGGGACACGTATTAGGAGTGAGGGTTATAAAAGCCATTCTGAATGAGAGAAGGGATCGCCGTCGTGGACTCAGAGGAATACAGGCAGTGGAGAAGAGATTGTGAAGACTTTTAATAGTTCAAGTGGGTGAAGAGCTATATATTCTTTGAATGAATAATGAGGATTGTGGAAAACACGCTGTGAGTTTGACTGAGCTTCGACTCCTCTCCTTATTGGCTTCCGATTATTACTGTGGCAACATTGGACAGTTAAGTACCACCTTTGTAATTCTAAAGAGAAGATAAAGATTTGCCGTTTCCACTGTGGAGGCTGAGTTATGTGTCTGAAAACCGGAAATTAACTAAAACGTCTTTTTGATTTCTTCGATGCCAGTAAACAACAGTGTTAAACTGACTCGTGTGCAGCCCTTGCTTATTCGATCCATTGGGAAGGAAATGCCAGCTGGATGGTGAGAGGAATGCCTTGGGTGCACCGTGAGTCTGTTCAATTTTACAGTCCAATTGTTTAAGTGAGCACGAGTGAGTTCTTGCAGTGTTCTGGTGAATTTATGTGAGTGTGGATTTGTGGTTTTTGCTTTCCACTCCAAATCACTGCTGATCACTTTCTCCCATGCGGGGGCCGCTGAGCTATGTTTAAATGACTCCATGTCTATCGAAGAGGTGTTATACAGGGACTAACACCGTCTAGAGACTACGCTGGTGAGATACGTAACCTCTTCTTTGCCTGGGCCCTGTGAGTGTACAGCTACATTGGTGAAATACTATTAACCTCTTCCCTGCCTGGGCCCTGTGAGTGTACAGCTGCGCTTGTGAAATACTATTAACCTCTTCTCTGCCTGAGCCCTGTGAGTGTACAGCTGCATTGGTGAAATACCTGTCGAGATACTTAATCTCTTCTCTGCCTGAGCCCTGTGAGTGTACAGCTGCATTGGTGAAATACCTGTCATCCTCTCTGCCTGAGCCCTGTGAGTGTACTGCTGCGCTTGTGAAATACTATTAACCTCTTCTCTTCCTGAGCCCTGTGAGTGTACAGCTGCATTGGTGCAATACCGGTCATCCTCTCTGCCTGAGCCCGGTGAGCGTACAGCTACGCTGGTGAGATAAGTAACCTCTTCTCTGCCTGAGCCCTGTGAGTGTACAGCTGCATTGGTGCAATACCGGTCATCCTCTCTGCCTGAGCCCGGTGAGCGTACAGCTACGCTGGTGAGATAAGTAACCTCTTCTCTGCCTGAGCCCTGTGAGTGTACAGCTGCATTGGTGAAATACCTGTCGAGATACTTAATCTCTTCTCTGCCTGAGCCCTGTGAGTGTACAGTTGCACTGGTGAAATACTATTAACCTCTTCTCTGCCTGAGCCCTGTGAGTACAGCTGCACTGGTGAGGTACGTAACCTCTTCTCTGCCTGGAGCCCTGCTGTCCGAGAACCTACCTGGTCCACGTTGTTCCGTTGTGAAGCCCTGCTGTCCAAAAGTCCAGCGTCCACTGAAGAGGAATCATTATACGCTACCTGCCATCTACCTGGCCCTTGCTGTTCCACTGTGAAGCTCTGCTGGTCGAGGACTTATTTGGTCCACTTTGTTCCGTTGTGAAGCTCTGCTGTCTGAGCGGCCATCTGTCTAGAGTCCAGCATTCGCTGAAGAGGAACCATTACACATTACCTGCCCCTCTCACTTGAAGCCTAGAGAAGATACGACGATTGCCTCTTAAATATTCTTGTTCTTAACTTAATAAAGCAAAGACTTTTATTCTTTTAACTTTGTTGTCCTGCCTTTTCACTGGTTTGCTCCTTGAGGTGGTGGGCCGGCCACTCCGGCCTGTGACATATCTATTCAAAAGAAAACACGTGAGACAGAATGTCTGTCTTTGGACCACAACTTTAATAATAATAATAATAATAATAATAATAATGCATAAGTTTTATATAGCGCTTTTCAAGGAACGCAAAGACGCTTTACAAATGAAACAAACAAACAAAAAAATGAGAGTGCTACTGTAGATTGTAGGCGAACTGAAACGGGTGAGTTTTGAGCAGGTTTTTGTAGGTGGTCAGTGAGTCCGAGTTTCTGATGTGGATGGGGAGTGAATTCCAAAGGGTGGGAGCAGCGATGGCAAAGGCTCGATCTCCCAAGATTCGGTACTTTGATTTGGTGATGGGTTTGAGAAGGTTTAACCCTCTGGGGACCAAAAACGCGCCCGCGCGTTTTGCTCGGTTTTTTTTTTAGCAATGAAAAATAAACACAAAATGCTCTGTTAATTTTGATCTTTCATTTTCGTGTAATACATCAATCGATCCTGTTCAGTTTCTATTTTTTTTCTGTATACTCACAATAAAAATAAAGTGTTTTGCTTTTTGACAAATAAAGAAAAACTAACATGATGCTATTTCTGCCTTCTCTCTGTCAGTAAACTCCCATTTGAAACGCGTTCGAAAATGATCTATAACTCCGCGAAAATTCAGTCAAACAGGGAAACAGACCCACGGGCATAAAGCTTGAGATCGCAGCTTTTAAATGAAGTAATTTATATAAAAAACAAATATTATCAGCTTCTGTAATCTGTATAAAAAGAGAGCGACTCCAGTCGAGCTCATTACGAGATGATTCACAGTAATTTGACCACGCCCCGGAGAGCGCGTGCTATTCAAACGCAAATTCTGAGAACCATTTCAGTCTGTGAAACGCCCACATCAACTGTAAACAAAGAGGCATAATATAGCCTACCTTATGGAGAAAATTTTCCGTGCTGATATGAGGAGCAGATCCCGCTGAGGAGTGAGGTAGGCTAAGTTATCCTTTCTCAAGTGTTAATGTGGAATAACGTTATGGAATAACGTTAGTGTAGGCCTATGTAAACAAAAAGATGAATCGCGTTTCTATAATATGAATCGCGTTTCTGTGAGATGAATGAAGGGTACATATTTGTAAAGACTGTTTAGCCTAAATATGAATCGCGTTTCTGTGAGATGAATGAAGGGTACATATTTGTAAAGACTGTTTAGCCTAAATATGAATCGCGCGTCTGTGTGTGAAAGAATAAACTGCTTTGCTATAGCCTACTGAGATGAGTAAAAATCGACTGAAATATGTTGTATAAAATGTATTTGTATAAGCAACGTATTAAACTGCAAATTAACATTTATAGGCTATGCCCTAATATTTCATAAAAACAACGTTACAGTCAGGCGAAGTATGAAAAGACAATATTTTGTTGACTAGATTTGGGTACAGTTTTTACTGTAGAATATACTGTCACATCAAATAAGCTTTTCTGCTCATATATATAAAATACTATTTTGTCAAAAATAAAGTCATAGACTAAGATGTTCCAATGTTGGCTATATTCAAACTAATGAATACATATGATAAAATGTAGGCCTATAATCTTTTTTTTTTTTTTACAAAGAAAGAGTACTTTTTTTGCAGAAATATTGCTGAAATTGTAATTATTGTTGTAATTGTAACCTTTTTAATAAAATAGCAAAACATATTTACAAGATAGATGTAAGCAAAATCTTAAATGGTCAATATAAGTCTTCTTCTAAATATATAGGCTATTTTGTCCTTGCATTGTGGCTCAGTCAGTGTCACACCTGAATGAATGGCTAATTATGCAGAGTCATTATGCAGAGTGGGTGGGACTGGGTAATATAAGGTGTAAACTACTCCTCCTCCTCGCATATTGGCTTTCCAAGCAAAACCTGTTTTACACCATTTAAATCAATGTATTTTTTTTTGTGAACGATAAAGCAAGACTATTTTCACATAATTTTGAAGCTAGAACTCGAAGAGAAAACATCCATTAGTCAAAAGTCTTGTGGGCACATATTTTGTATGAGTTTTGTGGTCTTATTTCAGCAACTTTCATTTTTATTTTTTTAAATAACCACGCATAAACATTATTCTCTTAAAAATACAAACATCTACATACATGTTGCTCGCATATTATGGTAGGCCTGTTTGTGCTATATAGAGTGAATTTACACCTTTGCCATTAACATGTTTATAAATAACTGAAAAAAGCACAAATGTCAGAGCATGTCAGAACATCTCAAGGGCCCCAAAAACAGCTTGGTCCCCAGAGGGTTAAGTCGGCAGAGCGGAGGCGTCGGGAGGGGCTCTGAGGTTTCTTATCTGTGCAACACGCGCCCCCGAATATTTCCCAACATTCTCAGCACTCTAACTACGGAATCTCTACTGTCTCAAATGCAAAACTTGCAAGCATACAATACATCACATTACCCCCCTTTTTAAACAAAGTTACATGCAGATTCACACTGAAACCCGTGCATGGCACAACATTATTGGCTTTACCAACAACATAACAGTTACTTTTTTTAAAACAAAACAAAAAACAACATCAGAGAACAAAAATAAGCACTGTATTTATACATAAGACCATAACAGTCCTATACTGTAGTGCTATTGCAAGAGGTGTATGTTTCATGGATTACAGGTCAAAACGTTTTGGTGGTTTTCTACTTCTGGATGAGCGGCGTGGACTTGGAGCCACCCCTGTAACCCCTCCACAGTCCTCTTCAGAAGGCTCAGGAACAGCTTGTTTTTCCTCTGCTGCACAGGGTTGAATCAGAGTGTCAGTCTCTGAACAGTCAGTCTCTTTAACAAGCTCATCCTCTACAACCCGGGGTCTCAACTGGTCATCATGTCTCCTGAAAGCGACATCTGTGTCTCGTTGTCTCTGCATGTTACACGTGCCACCTGGTCCGCATTCAAAGGAGCTTGTTCGAAGTGTTCAGCTATTAGTGCATGAATATTTTCTGACAAGGCGGCTGTGCCAACATCAGTCGTGTCCGGCAAGGGAACACGCGAAAGTCCATCTGCATTACTGTGTTTCTCTGAGGGACAGTATTCAATATGGTAGTCATAAGCTAAAAGGATGATTGCCCATCTTTGAATCCTGGCCGCTGCCATGGTGGGTAGACTTTTATGCTCTCCGAACAAAGTCAACATGGGTTTCATGGTCAGTCACCATCTTGAATTTCCTTCCCCACAAATATTGGTGATTTTTTTTTTTTACTCCAAAGATGAGCGCCAACCCCTCTTTTTCTATTTGTGAATACTTTTTCTCTGCAGGCACCAGAGTTCATGAGGCATAAGCCACAGGGCGTTCCTCTCCAGTGGGCATGGTGTGTTGCAAAACTGCTCCAAACCCATACGCTGAAGAATCGCATGCTAAGGTGAGTGGTAGACTTGGATCATAGTGTACCAGAACCCTTTCGTTCGTAAGCAAGTCTTTATTTTTTTCAAAAGCTCTTTGCTCTGACTGCTTCCATTCCCAGGGTACATTATCTCTCAACAGTCTGTAGAGGGGAGCTGCCACTGTACTTTGGTTGGGCATAAAACGTCCATAATAGTTGACCAAGCCCAGAAATGCTCTCAGCTCCTTGACACAGGTGGGTGCTGGTGCATCCCGGATTGCAGCAACTTTGTCTGGAGATGGATGAAGGCCCTGGCTGTCCAGCACAAATCCTAGATATTCAATTTGCTTTTTCCCAAACTCATATTTTGACTTTTTCACTCTCAAGCCATTCTCCTGGAGTCTTTGCAGCACTGCCTGTAGCCTCTGCAGATGTTCATGTTCTGTCCTTTCAGTGACCAGTAGGTCATCAAGATAGACAACAACATCAAGATCTTTCATGATGTTCTCCATAATTCTTTGAGAGATTGAGGGTGCTGAACTGACAACAAATGGTAGTCTATTGTAGACAAATAAACCTCTGTGTGTGTTGATGGTTAGCAGCTGTTTGGACTCATCGTCAAGAAGAACCTGCTGGTACGCTGAAGCCAGGTCAATCTTAGAAAACACAGTTCCCCCAGTCAGTGTAGCCATCAACTCCTCAATCCGAGGTAGCGGGTAAGTCTCTGTAGTAGCTGCTTGATTCACAGTTAATTTATAGTCTCCACACAGTCTTATGTTTTGTCCTTTTTTACCACCGGCACAATGGGTGCTGCCCATTCACTGTGTTTTACTGGCGTGATTATTACAGCCTTCTCCAGTCGGTCCAGCTCTGCATCAACTTGAGCTTTCATGGAAAAAGGCAGTGGGCGTGATTTACAAAAGCGTGGGGGAATTTCAGGATTCACCAGTATCTTTGCCTTAAGCCCACGGAGCGTGCCTAGTTCATCTTTGTACACCTCTGAGCACGAATCTAGCACCTCTTCAATGGACCTTGCTTGATGCACTCGACTTACATGTTTAATTTTTTTCCAGTTCAAGGTGAGCTTTTGTAGCCAATTTCTGCTACACAGAGCTGGCCCCTCCCCTTTTACTACAATTACGGGTAACAATTCACATTGTTTTTCGTAGCTCACATTAGCTTGAAACTGTCCCAACACAGGCATAATCTCTCCTGTGTACGTTTTAAGCTTGACTCCGGCGACCTCTAGTGGCTCTTTTGAGAACGCAGCTTGAAATAGTTTCTCAGATATGATGCTCACGGCCGCGCTGGTATCAGTTTCCATCATAATTTCTTTGCCATTTACTTTAAATGCATCTATGAATGACTTTTTGCCATTCTCATCACTTAGTAGCAAAAACATGGGCAACTCAGCTTCCTCTACCCCCATATACCCACATGTTTTTCTCCACATAACGTTTACTTTTCCCAGCTTCCATTTTTCCTCTGCAAGCTCTTTTGATGTGGCCAATTTTCCCACAATTACGGCATTTTGCCTCCTTGAAATGACATACCTGAGGGCTGTGATTTTTGCCATGGCATCTATAGCACTTTTTCCCTCTCTGATCGGAATGTTGCGCTGCTTGCGCCCGCGCATCCACTTTATGCACTACACCCGAGCGTGAGTCTAGCCCTCTCAGCTGCTGTGTGTCTTTCTCCGCCATCTCCATACTCAATGCGATCTCAAACGCACGTGCAAAAGTCAGATTAGATTCTGACAACAGTCGCCGTTGGCAGGCTTCATTGCGGATTCCACTTACGAAGCGGTCACGCAATGCCTCGTCCAGCGTTGCTCCGAACTCACAACTCACAGCGCACTGTTTCAGCTCCGCTGCATATTCCGTCACCATCTCATCAGCTCTTTGATTGCAATGATTAAAACGGAATCTTTTTTTTCACAATCAGCAACGGCTTTGGCTCAAAATGATTCTTTAAAGTGTCCACAAAGTCTTTGTAAGACTTATCCTTTGGCTTCTCTGGCTGTACCAAGTTCCTCAGTAAACCGTAGGTTGTTGCTCCCATCACACTCAACAGGGTCGCAACCTGTTTCTCCTGGGGAATGCCGTTCGCCTCGAAGAACTGCTCAAGCCATTAAATATAAGCCGACCAAGACTCTGTATTCGGAACAAACTCGCCTATATTTCCAATAAGCGCCATAATGTGAACAAAACTTTATCCTCGTCGCCAATTTTTCTGTGATGTATCTATTCAAAAGAAAACACGTGAGATGGAATGTCTGTCTTTGGACCACAACTTTACTCTGAGGTTTCTTATCTGTGCAACGTGTGCCCCGAATATTTCCCAACATTCTCAGCACTCTAACTATGGAATCTCTACTGTCTCAAATGCAAAACTTGCAAGCATACAATACATCACAATTAACAACTCTGCAGTTGAAATTGTTAATACCTTTAAGTTTTTAGGCATCCATATTTCAGACTCACTTTTATGGTCTTTCCATATCACCTGTGCAATTAAGAAGGCACATCAGAGGCTTTATTTCTTGAGGTGTCTCAAGAAATATGGTATGTCACTTAACATTTTACAAATTTTTTACCACTGTACAATTGAGAGTATACTGACAGGTAATATAACAGTGTGGTTTGGCAGGGCTACTTCACGTGAATTGTATCTTCTGACAAAGGTGTTTAAAACTGCATCCAAAATGATTGGGGTTCCACTGGAATCGCTCCAAAACATTTATTGGAAACGCAGCACTAAGAAGGCACTGGGTATTATACAGTACGTTAGTCATCCGGCACATAATCTCTTCTCCCAACTTCCATCAGGGAGAAGTTTGCAGAGCATCCCAACACGCACATCACGCTTGTCTGAAGTTTAAAATCACTGGTTACCCGTAAGCCAATCATATAATGTTTGGTTATGGCGTGTATTATGCGCAGGCTCAGCCGCATCTAACTTCCACTGTAAACACATGTATGATGCGAAAACAAAACCATAGAGCGAAATACCGGAGTGAACATGGCTGTGAATGACTTTTGCAGATTATGTGAAGTAAATCTACGCATCCACGGTACAATCTTAGCGTCTACGTCACGGCTTTCAGCCCGCCCTCTGTTCGTTGATTGGCTGGCTGTTTTCAGGCCGGAGGAAAACGGAGAGATAAGGCGCTATCTCAGACTGAGTACAGAAGCTAAATGAAATTGAGCGGAAGTACGAAGTCTGACATAGTCAGGCTAAAAGTAATACATCCTTTCCATTCAATGTTTGGCCCGCAACAATAGAATGTTCTTGATGTTTGAACATTCACATGAACATGTTTGAACACCTAGAATACTATGAAAAAAAAAGTTTAGCTTTAAGTGGGGAATTTCTTCTGTAACTCATTGGTAAATGTGCATTTGCGCTTCGGCATGTTGCAGGCAGAAGTGCTCGGACGGCTGTCTGCTCGCTCGTTGTGAGTGTAAAGAGAGCCGGCCACACGGCAGCCTCTCAGGGATTACGCCACATGCAGCACCGCAGGTGTAGATTGCCCTAGTGCCGGTCAATTTAATGGCTCAATGAAAAATAATGAAAACCAGGACATTTTCATCACTTTATACAAAACAGGCAGGATGGCCAGGACAGGACATGAAAACAGGACATGTCCTGGGAAAACAGGACGTTTGGTCACCCTAGTATATAATGTATCTAACGGGCTCCGTACATTTTAGTATCATTATATAATTATAATATTTCTTTGGTTAATTTGCCTTTGCATTTTTCATTTTTATTATTGTATAAAAATAAATATATTAATAAAAATATCAAATGCTAATGCAAAATAACCAAAGAACTTTTGTGTTGAACAGAAGAAAGAAACTCATACAGGAAATGGTGAGTAAATGATGACAAATATTTCATTTTTGGGTGAACTGTCCCTTTAAGGCATCCCATACGACCTCACGTTTACACACTGCCTCCGAAACTTTCATCTGTCATAAAATCGTATCAGGTTTGATTTTCTGCGTTTTTCGCATCCGTAGCAAGCAGTTTGAATGGTGTTTTGACAATTCAGAGCCATCGAATGACGAATACGAAAAAAAAACACAAATACGAGAATTTTGAACTCAGTGTGCAAGGACCTTTAAGGCGGGCATACACTGTGCGATTTTCACCTGATTTTGAGACGAATTCTGACTTGTGCGACTCTTTTTCGGGTCGGGCCGATTTTCAGCTTTGTCGTGGGTCGTTTGTCATGCCGTGTTCGTACAGTGTACAGGGGGAAACGAGAGGCGAATAACCTCTCCCGACCGGCAATCGGATGGTCGGATGAATTTCTGGCATGTTAGAAATTTTGGTCGCTCCTCGTGACTATATCGCACAGTTGCAGCAGAGCTACGAACTGATCGCCCTAAACTCAGTGTTTTTCCCCTCACTGCACCTGCGCAAAAACAGAAGTTTAACCATTTCATCTGCAGAAATAAATAAATAAATAAAATAAAAAAACCCAAAAGAGGGAGATCTAAGTTCTGTAGTTCAAACTAGCTACAAATTACTGTTGCTGACCTCCAGTTCGTGTTGCAAAATGGATTAACCATTACTCAAGTCTTCCAAGCCACCTGCGATCTCCAAATCTACAAGAACTAAACACCAAAGCCATCACACGTATCGCTCATGTAATATCCC
Source organism: Rutilus rutilus (assembly GCA_021464565.1). Classification (NCBI taxonomy): domain Eukaryota; kingdom Metazoa; phylum Chordata; class Actinopteri; order Cypriniformes; family Leuciscidae; genus Rutilus; species Rutilus rutilus. Next base: position 1,496,576 of record JAJAQA010000005.1, read on the forward strand.
TGGACATTACTCACCCACTCAACCGCTACTTCTTACTCCTACCCTCTGGCAGGAGGTTCAGAAGCATAAGATGCAATAAAACCCGCTTCAGCAGAAGCCTAATCCCTTCAGCCATCAAAACACTCAATAAGACAAAGCTACACAGATAGATAAATTGTTTTCCAGTGAAATAATGTATGTTTTTCCCATATATGTATGTGTCAAATGTCTACTGTGTATGAAAATATGTATGTCTATATGTGCCGTGAGTATGTACAATGAAAAGCGTTTTTCTGGAAATGCCGTGCATTTTTTTAATTAATTTGTTAAACAATGTTTTTGAAATAAAGCTGTTTTTAACTTTCATTGATGACTAATCCTGGTCATACTTAGGAGGGAGAGGTTATTATGTGAGTATAGGAGACCATAAGTCTGAGTGGACATCCATGACATGCGGAGTCCCTCAAGGCTCAATTCTTGCACCACTCCTGTTCAACCTGTATATGCTCCCAATGAGCCAAATAATAAGAAAGAACCAGATCTCTTACCACAGCTATGCAGACGACACACAGATTTACTTAGCCCTATCGCCTAACGACTACAGCCCCATTGACTTCCTGTGCCAATGCATTGATGAAGTAAACAGTTGGATGTGTCAAAACTTTCTTTAATTAAACAAAGACAAAACTGAAGTCATTGCGTTTGGAAACAAAGATGAAGTTCTTAAGGTGAACGCATACCTTCACTCTAGGGGTCAAACAACTAAACATCAAGTCAGGAATCTTGGTGTGACACTAGAGTCAGACCTTAGTTTCAGTAGTCATGTCAAAGCAATAACTAAATCAGCATACTATCATCTGAAAAATATTGCAAGAATTAGATGCTTTGTTTCCAGACAAGACTTAGAGAAACTTGTTCATGCTTTCATCACCAGCAGGGTGGATTATTGTAATGGACTCCTCACTGGCCTTCCCAAAAAGACCATAAGACAGTTGCAGCTCATACAGAACGCTGCCGCCAGGATTCTGAGCAGAACCAGAAAATATGAACATATCACACCAGTCCTCAGGTCTTTACACTGGCTCCCAGTTAAATTTAGGATTGATTTTAAAGTATTATTACTGGTATATAAATCATTCAATGGCCTAGGACCTCAATATATCGCAGATATGCTCACTGAATATAAACCCAACAGATCACTCAGATCATTAGGATCATATCAGCTAGAAATACCAAGGGTTCACTCTAAGCACGGCGAGTCTGCTTTTAGCTATTATGCCAGCCGCAGCTGGAACCAGCTTCCAGAGGAGATCAGATGTGCTCCTACAGTAGTCACTTTCAAATCGAGACTCAAAACACATCTGTTTAGCTATGCATTTACTGAATGAGCACTGTGCCAATGCTCGTCCGACTGTTTATACTGTACTGTATTTTATTTTTCTAAACTGTTTTAATTATTTCTTTTATTATTTTAATTTCTTCTATGTAAAGCACTTTGAATTGCCATTGTGTATGAAATGTGCTATATAAATAAACTTGCCTTGCCTTGCCTTGCCTAATTATTGCAGTGTTCGGACTCGGACATATTATAGACTGTTAATTAATTATATGGCTATAATTCACTGTAGGCCTAAATGTTTTAGAAAAATAGGAGGAAGCTTCTATGTAATATTTTATTATCCTCACAGCGCGTTGCTTATGCGATGCGCTATGAAATTATGGCGCAAGCCAGGGTTTATCGCGCTGATTCACGCATATTTCACACGTAGCCTACAGTGTGAGCGGTGAAGTCGCAGCTCGATGATCGGACTGTATAGTGTGAGCACATAAATCCTGAGCTTTGGCTTTACATCGCATGCGATCTACTCGTTCAGTGTGAGTAGGTACCTTGCTGAAATCGCACAGACATCGCACAGTGTATGCCCGCCTTTAGTCTTCATCTTCAGACGAAAATGCTTATTATTCTTAGACACATTTTGGTCATTTTTGTCAACTTTTAATCATTACTTTTAGTCAAACTGCAGTTTGTGTGTGTGTGTGTGTGTGTGTGTGTGTGTGTGTGTGTGTGTGTGTGTGTATGCATGTATCCACACATGCACAGGACCAAGGGCTGTGTGTTTGCATTCACACATGTACATATGTAAAGTGAACATGATGGACATGCTCCTGAATTTTTTTTATGTCTGGTCATTTTTGACCACACCACAAACAAAACAGAAGAATTTCAATTCAAACTTCCTGATTAAACATTAATGTAGACTAGTGTGATAAACACTGTATTTTTACCCCCGGATTTTAATTAATATTTGCAAATATATTTACAAATAAAACTTGAGGTGTATAAGCTCAGATCAATGAGGCCTGTGATTAATCAGTTTGAAAAAGAAATACAAAATCAGTTGTTATTGTAAGAAAACAAGTTGACAAAAAACGTCTCAGGTTACGTATGTAACCCTGGTTCCCTGAGAGGGAACGAGACGCTGCGTCGAGACGCGGTGGGAACGCCCTGCGTGATTGCGTCGTGAAGCACGTGTATAATCAGTCCAATGGAAAGACGAGACGTCATAGGCGGGTGACGTCATTGACCAGGAAGCTATAAACCAGCGCTGAAAACAGACCGCGACAGCTTCTGAAAAGCCGAAGCAAGTCGATCACAGGCATGCAGGGAGTATGGCAGGGCGACGCAGCGTCTCGTTCCCTCTCAGGGAACCAGGGTTACATACGTAACCTGAGACGTTCCCTTTCAAGGGAACTCGAGCTGTGTCGAGACGCGGTGGGAACCCTATACCCACGACGCCATATGACAAATGCCTGTTCTGTATGAAGTCCATGCGCACACTAGGAACAAGCACCGTAGACCCTGGAGTGGAGCCTAGGTCCAAGTCATAAAATCTAACAAATGTATGCGGTGAGGACCAGCCTGCCGCATTACAGATGTCATAGAGTGAAATTCCTGATAATAAAGCCTTAGAGGCAGCCATACTCCTGGTAGAATGGGCCGGGACAGCCAAAGGTGAAGGCTGTCCGGCCGCTTCATAAGCAAGTGAGATAGCCTCACCTACTCACTTGCTCATTATCTGTTTAGATGCAGGGCAACCTATCTTACATGTAGGTAACCCGAAGCAGACGAATAATTGCTTTTATATATACGCCACAGGGCAGCTCTGTGGATATAAGCACCCAAAGCCCGGACAGGGCATAACAGATTAAGTTCTTCCTGATCTGGGGTATAAAGGTGGAGGACAGAAGGCCTGCAGCACAAATGACCCGCAAATTTAGTAGGGACCTAGGAATACAACCCGGCAAGGGGTGAAGAAAGACTATCACCATACCAGGTGCAAATCCAAGTACGAGTAGGCCTTAGCCTCTATGTACCACGGAGAAGACGAAATAAGGATCTCTCCTCAGAGATAACCCAGCAAAGAAACATTCATTGCAGAAATCAAGTACTGTACCATAGGGCAGATAACAAGATTCAGAAGGCGTTCTCCGCACCAGGCAGAGAAAAGTTTCCATTTCAGTTCATATTCAGTCTTCTCGTGAAGGGAGCTCTAGACTGGAGTATGGTCTCCACGACCTCAGTCGAGAGACCTGAATCTATGAGCTGGGCCCCCTCAGAGGCCGAGCCCACAGTATCCATAACTCCGAATGAGAGTAACTCCCAAGAGCAAAGATATCGAGAAATCCGTACAGGTGTAGCCTCAACCACACCTAATACGTTGCATCCAGTTCAAGCAGAGCTGGATGCGTCAGGGAGAATCACATAGGGCAATGCGTTGTATAAACGATGCGAAAGATAGACTTGAGTCTTGACCGAAGTTCTCCCAAAGGAGCTCCACCACCTCGGGGTGAAATCTCCATTCCCCAGGCCTCAGCCCCTGCCTCAACAGGATATCTGCTCTGATATACGAGACCATCAGTGTGTTGTCCGGAAGGACAAGCACATGGTGACCTCTCAGGTCTGGCAGGAAGTATTTGAGAGCTCGAAATACCGCCATCATTTCTAGCCGATTTATATGCCAGAATCGTTAATGGTCCTGCCAAAGACCTTTCGCCGAGCGGCCACTCATGACCGCCCCCCATCCCGTGAGGGAAGCATCCGTCGAAAGCATTACGCGTCGACAAGAAGCCCCCAGCACTGGGCCCTGGGTGAGGAACCAAGGTTTCTTCCACATGACCAAGGCACGAAGGCATCGCCGCGTGACCTTGATCGTGCGAAAAGGATTTCCCCTCGGAGAAAACCCCTTGGTCCTGAGCCACCACTGCAGAGGTCTCATGTACAGAAGGCCAAAAGAAATTACGTTGGACGCAGCTGCCATGAGCCCCAACAGTCTGAAACTGTTCCACAGTGAGTGACTGGCCTAGTTTTACCCCAGTTACGGCGAAGCCGCAACCCCAATATCTTTAAATGAGACAGAACGACATCTCGATGCCGAACTGCCATCTGCTCAGATTGAGCTAGGATCAACCAATCATCGATAAAGTATAATACGCGAATGCCCTGGAGTCTCAGAGGAGCCAGAGCTGCATTCACGCATATTGTAAAGGTGCGGGGTGATAAAAAGACCGAATGGAAGAACCCGATACTGGTATGCTTTGCCCCCGAAAGCAAACCTCAGGAACCTCCTGTGATGAGGATGGATAGATAAGTAAGCGTCCTTCAAGTCTATTGTGACAAACCAGTCCTCGGACTAAATCTGTGACACAATCATATTAGCTTAAGCATACTTTGAACTTGAGATTCTGAAACCTGCTGTTTAATTGACACACGTCTAGAATAGGACGCAACCCCTCATCCCCTTTCAGAACAATGAAGTAACGGCTGTAAAACCCTGACTGTCTGCTGGGAGGAGGAACCCCTTCTAGAGCTCCTTTTGCAGAAGTGTCAGGACTTCCTGCTCCATAACCAGAGCCTGCTCGGGGTCCACCACTGTGGGGAGGACCCCTAGAAATCTAGGCGGACGAGAACCGAACTGAATTCTGAAACCCTTTTCTATAGTGTGCAGGACCCACTGAGAAATATGTGGCAGTAGTTTCCACGCTGCCAGAAATTCTACTAGGGGAACCAGTCTCTCGAGACTGGCCTCTGGATTTGGTTGAACAGTCACTTTGGTGCCCTGAAACGGCGAACCGGCAGGGAACAACCAAACTGACCGTTCTACGCCCCTCCTCGGAGGATCGTATGGGGACGCTGACACCTCGGTGCCCTGAACGGAGAACCGGCAGGGAACAACCCTCCTCAGAGAGTCGCACCCCAGAGGGTGCCGAGGAGAAACGATTTCTCAAAACCGTCCCTGCCCCGGAGGAACCTTCAGAAGCCTGATAGCCTCAGCGTCAGGGCTTCTTACAATTTTGCTATTTTAGAGATAAAACAGTCCTCAGATCTTGCATATCCCTAACTGGCTAGACTGCGACCGCCACCCAGGTCCCCCTCGATTGTGGATGAGCCTGAATGGCGAATCTCTGTTTTGTCGCACTCTATGCTGCGAGGAGCTTAGTAGGCTGAGACTGCTCCCGCCCAGCAGTCTCAGGAACATTAGATCGGTGAGGAAGAAACCTCTGGAACGCCCCTGAAGAGTTTATTTCTTCGTCTCTTGAAAGCGGAGCGTCCAGAAGAACAGACATATTTTATTATCTTTATTTTTCTTTACATCAGAAAAACTATATATATACATATATATAAATATATATCACTCCGTGGCCACCAGCAGGAAACAACCGAACTGGCAGCGCTGCGACCCTCCTCAGAGAGTCCCCGGTATAGTTTATCTGTTGCGCAACACAATTCTCGAATAGCGTCAGTGCTGACATCCTCACATTCATCCATGTTCTTATATACTTTACCCACCAGTGCTGCCTAATAATATTTATCTATTATTTTATGATGGCTGGTGGGTAACGTCGGGGATATGATGACGCCGACCCGGGAGAGAGATAGCTCGCAAGCGTCTCTTTAACCCGAGGCACTGTCATACCAAGATACTTAATACCCTAAGCATTACAATAGTAAAAGTTTAAGGATTAAACACATAAATAGAAACCGGTTTATTCCACGATCTCGACACCTCAGTGTGGAGATAGGGAAAAACGGCACTCCCCGACGAGGAGGCTTGAAATATAGAGTTTTTCTTATATTTTCACTCTCATATATGTTCGGCTGGCCAGTAATATTTAACTTGGCAACAGCACTAGATAAAACCTCCTTTTATAAGCTCCTCTTTATTCAACAGAGTTATGAGCTGACTTTATTTATTTATTGAAAACTCATAAACATCTGCTTTATTTTTCTTTTATTTATTTTTTAAACAAAAACACTAACGATACCAATTCCTCGGAACTGGAAATCGCAGGATGAATGCCTCATCCCGGGGAGGAGAAACCGCAGAGCGTGCTTCTCCCCGAGATAAAGCACTGGATCCAAAAGGTGTTTGTTAGAACCATTTGCGATCCCCAAGATGCGCGTCGACGCCGTGCCTCGGCAGCAGCGGGACCCGCGCCTCGGGGGGCGCGCACCGAACCGTCCTCCTCGAAGAACGGCCGGCGGGAGCGGAGCGTCCTCACGGACAGCTTCTCGCAATGCTCACAGTCAGCCCCCTCGAGAACTGACTGTTGGCATGCTCCACTCCCAAACAAGCAACACAAAGCTTTTTACTCTGGAGTGTGTCCCCACCCGTGATATAACGTGGGCAGGGAACAACACAACGCTTGCTTGCTCTCCTTTTTTTGCCATAATATATATATATTGCAACTTGACAGACAACAATAAATATGACAAGGACAGAATACACAGATCGCTTGCTGAAGGCACAGAAGCTGTCGCGGTCTGTTTTCAGCGCTGCTTTATAGCTTCCTGGTCGATGACGTCACCCGCCTATGACGTCTCGTCTTTCCATTGGACTGATTATACACGTGCTTCACGACGCAATCACGCAGGGCGTTCCCACCGCGTCTCGACGCAGCTCGAGTTCCCTTGAAAGGGAACAAACATTTTATTCAATATTTTCTGTAGGCCGCTGCCGGGTCTCATCATCCCTGACTGGGGTTTCTGACATTTTTGCTTGAAACATTTGAGAATAGTTTTAAACTGTTTTTGTGTGTTAGTAAACCTAACTTGTGTTTCATTTTTTTGGAACTTGTAGTAGTAGGACGGAGCACTTGTTTGTTTGTGGATTCTTATAATTTGTATTAATTATTTTCTAGGGCTGCACGATAAATCGCATGAGATTGTTATGCGCATCTCGTCAGTATATTTTTGACGTATGTTTTTTCGCCAGCGATAATTAATGCGATATGGCTCAGCTTGTCAGTTAACTACGGCTCTTTGTAGTAAATGCCGCTCCATCTGAAAGCAGGTGATGGCGATTTACTACTAATCAAGGAACCGGCTTTACTGACGAGATGCACATAACAATCTCATGCGATTTATCGTGCAGCCCTATTATTTTCTTTTTTTCTCTTTTGTTTATAGGGAGTCGGGGAGTAGATTTAGAGCTACCCCGGGATACATCACTCATGGGTATACTTCTCTGTCTAGACCTGGGCGGACCACCAGCTGTAATTTTGGTTAGGGCGCCTTGATCGTGTGCCAGATAGGGATTGTTTTTTTTTAATGTTTTTTTTATTGGTGATTAGTATAGGTTAGGGGTGGGGTCCTTTTTGTTTATTTCTTTGTTTTGGTTCGTCCAGCCCTCCCCTTTTCCCAGGAAATTATTATTGTTTATTGTTTATTATTTATAATATTACCGTGGCTAAATAAAAGCTTTGTTTTATACGGTATTTGGTGTTTGTGTCCTTTTCTCGCACCGCGACTCCATACCTCCTTTGCTGGCATCGGTGGGCCCGAGCAGTGGGTTGTCAGGCTCCCCTCCCTTTGGGGGAGCTAGAACGTAACACCTTTATTGCTCATGAGTCCAACATCCAGCCACTCAAGAAAACATGCAGTCTACCTGAGGGAATAATATGCTTGTGTTTTGCTGCTCAAGAAACATTTCTGGTTATTACCAATGTTGAAAATCAATATTTTTTTCACGATTCTTTGATGAATAAAAAGCTCAAAACAGATTTATCTGAAAAAGAAAGCTTTTGTAAGTTATAAATGTCTTTACTGCAACTTTTGATCAATTTAATGCATCCTTGCTTAATAAAAGTATTCCAAAAAAAGATCTTACTGACCCCAAACTTTTGAACGGTAGTGTATAATGTTACAAAAGCTTTCTATTTCAGATAAATGCTGTTTTTAAGGATGGTTTGTGTGTGATGACTTCTTTTTTTAATGACATTAAAATTATTATTAGAATTAAAGTATCCATAAATAGGTTAAGCAAAACCAATCTTTTGTACACACACTTAACTGCAGACACTGAAATGACATACACTGTGTGGTATAGTACAAATATTTTGAGTGTTCAAAGTGTCACGATTGTCCCTTATTTTCCTTTTCTGAAGTTGGCAACCCTTCCTACATCTTGGATGAGCTGAGGCTGGGTAAATAAACAGCAACTTTTCCTTTTTTGGGTGAACTATCCCTTTAAGATGGCAGAGTATTGTTTATTAGGCATTGAGAAAGTTCACACGATCAAAATGTTTGCTGGTTTTTCTTTTTCTTTATCAAAGTAGTTGATTTAGCTCGTAATTGTCAGTTTGACTTTAAGTTCAGATAAATGCCTCTAAACTGCACAGGTTTTCAGCACATGTGTAAAACACAGATTATGCTTTTTTTGTGCTATACATTTCCAATCACACATTTTACATTCAAAAGCAAACAGATTGTATGTAGCCTATTTATGTTGCTTTATTTTCGCAATGATATTTGAGAGGTACTTCTATATTTCTTCAACTCTCTTGTGTTCAACACTTACAGTTACACTTACAGTGCTGCTGGTTTCACTGAATGACTCTTGTTATAGAGTTCATCATATAGACAGAAGGAGGCAGTAATATATCAAAACTGTCTCTAAAGGACATGAAGCTGTTAAGTGATAGTTTCTGCTTTAAGAGATCAGAAGGCATTTTAAGAAACACTGTTTAAGGAAATCTCACTAATGAACACCGAAATAGTGATTTCACAGTACAACAATATCGGCTTTCTGTGATTCATTCACTAACACACACTTCTGTTCATCTGTTCGATCATGACATGAGGAAGTTAAAATCATCAATATGACAGCATTAGTCTCAGAAGCACAAAGTTATCAATGACACATCATAAGACGACACGCATACATGAAAACAACTAAAGAAAGAAGATGAAACACTCACCTCAGATAATGTTGTAGAACTTTGTTTCCTTTGAGCTGTCGTGTTGAACTGAAATTTCTTTCACTTTCATACAGGAAATAGTTTTTCAGGAAGAGACATAAAAACCAGAAGAATGACATCCATCGACACACACACTCAGTCTCCAGTCACTGTATATATATATATATATATATATATATATATATATATATATATATATATACACTCACCTAAAGGATTATTAGGAACACCTGTTCAATTTCTCATCAATGCAATTATCTAATCAACCAATCACATGGCAGTTGCTTCAATGCATTTAGGGGTGTGGTCCTGGTCAAGACAATCTCCTGAACTCCAAACTGAATGTCAGAATGGGAAAGAAAGCTGATTTAACCCCCTGAGGTCGGCGGTATCACCGGCGATACCAGCTCGCTTTTTTTTTATCAGTGTAAAAGAAACTCATAAATACTCTGTTGACTTTGATTTTCCATAGGAGTTTCATACATCAATCGATTCTGTTAAATGTGTATTATTTTTGTGTATACTCACAATAAAAACAAAGTGTTGTGCTTTTTGCCAAATAAAGAAAAATAAACACGAAGCGAGTTCTGCCTTCTCTCTGCCAGTGTAGTCCATTCTGAAACGCGTCCGAAAATGAACAATAACTCAGCGAATACTCGGTCAAACAGGCATACAGACATACAGGCATGAAGCTTGAATTCTCTTCTTTTAAATGAAGTAATTTATATAAAAAACAAATATTCTCATCTTGTGAAATCTGTATTAAAAGAGAGCGATTCCAGTCGAGCTCATTCCAGCTCATTCAAATGTAATGTGACATGCCCACGGAGAGCGCGCGCTATTCAAACGCAAATGACTGAGGCAATCCTGCAAACCTGTGAAGGCCCCCATATCAGCTCGAGAAAACACAAGTTTATTCAGATCATTACTTGTTTACACCGTCTCGCAGCGCTGTGAGGAATAATAATAATGGAAACTGTACCTCAGAAGTGCGGGTATTTCGAGGAGTGAGCTGAGGAATACAGTAGTAAGTTTTTTTCCTTCTCACGTAAATCGAGTTTCTGTTTATGAATGAATGAACGGCAGAGATGCGCGCTGTTTACCACAGCTCGCAAAAAGACAGTTTAAATTTAAATCGCGTGTGTGAATGAATGATGATGTTTTAGCAAACTGTATTGCTATAGGCTACTGAGATGAGTAAAAATCGACTGAAATTGTCATGAAGGTAAGAGGATCAGACAGCAAATGCGGAGAAACAGTCACTTTAACCCTCTGAGGTCGGCAAACGCGCCCCCGCGTTTTGCTGGATTTTTTTCACATAGAAGCAACATAAACTTAAAAAAGTCCGTCATTTACGGTCATATTAATAAAATAAATACATGATTATAAACTATAGAGGGTCTTCTTTTTTTGTGTACACTCACATTAACATCAAAACCTTTTTTTATTTTTAAATAAATAAAATAAACAGGGTGCGCTTTCAGCTCACTCTGTCTCCGCAAAAATCTTTTTGAAACAAGTCTGGAAAATGAACTGAAACTCAGCTAATACTTATCACACAACCATGAAACATGCGTCTAAAGAAAGCTTTAAATTTCTACTTTTAAATAAAACAATTCACATTCAAAACAAATATTCTCCTGCAATGTAATCTGTAAGAAACTAAAGAGAAGTACAGTTTCTCCCGTCTCACCTAATTATCGGTAATGAGTTCACACCCACTCGCAGAGCGCGCTATTCATAAGATAATGAGCTGAGGTGATCTATGCAAAATAAGGTAAACGCCCCCTGAAATGCCTTAAAACCAGCAAGTTTCATTTATTCACTTTCCTGTGCTGTTGGAAGATGACACGAGTTCAAATTTTGCTCAGAAGAAGAGCAGGACTCTGACGACGAACGTTTGTATTTTGAGCGACGAACGTTGAGCGACTTGATCCAGCCGTGGATAATATTTCGGGTAAGTCTTTTTAAATTTACTTGCATTAGTTGACACATGTTCGCATTTATGAGGAAAAAACAATATTACGTGACAGTTCTCCATTATGGACGCGAGCGCTCTGAAGCAGCACTAAAAGACTTTCAAACTTTCACAGAGACTTCAAAACAGAAAGCACAAATCCATTCTTTAAAACGAATTTCGTTTTGTTTTAATTGTATCTTAATTTTAATATTATTTTCATTAACAAATTTCCTGGATTTAATACATAAAAAGTAAATAGGCTAGCAATCACAACATAAGGTGCTTGAACTGGAGATCATCATGAATGATGAGGAAGATTGTAACTCAGACGAACGGCAGCATGTTCAAGAGTGAATTGATCACGCCGAGTAAACACCGAGTTTTCACGTGAGTAAATACGTGAACTCAAGTGGTCTAGTGGTAGAACATTTGCCTAGCGTGTCAGAGGTTCTGAGTTCGAATCTGCACTCATAGTTTTTTTTTTTTTTTTGTCAAATCAGATTATGTTTATCAGTGGTTGTATATCAGGCAGAGACATGTGTGTGTGTGTGTATTTTGTTTTGTAATTTCACTGGAACGAAAAGAGAGTCTCCACAACGGATTGAAGCGCGCGTCCGAGTGAAGACTGCGCGAGCCTAAAACAAACACAGTATCCGCGTCTGACTCGCGGGAATCCACGGCGCAAACCTGTGAGGGGCTGTGTTTTCTCGAGCCCCATATCAGCTCAAGAAAACAAGTTTATTCAGATCATTACTTGTTTACACCGTCTCGCAGCGCTGTGAGGAATAATAATAATAAGGGAAAATGTCCCTCAAAAGGTAGATGTAAACAAACTATTAAAAGGTAAATATAATTTTTTTTTCTTTAAATAATTTTTATTGTGTTTTATTAGTAACAAATTTGGGGAGAGGATAAATATTCCAAAACTGAAAATACAGTATGAGAATTTACTGCACAATTACTAGACATGTTTACCTTGGATATTATACAATTTACAAGCACAATTTGTGAAAAAAAAATGTATATAAAAAATATAAATAAAATTTATTTTTGTGTATAAATATATACACATGTATATGTGTGTGTGTGTATGCACATATATATATTTGTATAAGCAACGTATTAAACTGCAAATTAGCATTTATATTCCTTATAATAAAAATGAAAGACCTATGTTACAGACATATGAAAGACAACATTTCGTTGATTAGTTTTGGATAGATTATACATTTTTACTGTAAAATATCTGCCACCTCAAATAAGCTTTTATTTGCCAATTTTTTTGTCAAAAATAATCAAATAATCAATCAAATCCTTAACTTTGAAATATGTATGATAAAATGTATACTTTAGTTTGTACAAAGAAAGATTACACTTGAATTGTTGTTTATTTAAATATTTACAAGGTAGATGTAAACAAACTATTAAAAGGTAAATATAAGCCTTTTCTTTAAATAATTTTTATTGTGTTTTATTAGTGACAAATTTGGGGAGAGGATAAATATTCCAAAACTGAAAATACAGTATGAGAATTAACGGCACAATTACATGTTTTCCTTGGATATTATAGGCCAAATTGCAAGCACAATATGTGGAAAAATAAAAAAGAATTGAGATGCTTCCAACTGTTGCTCTTGCATTCTTGTGGCTCAGTGACTCACCTGAATGAATGGCTCATTAAGTATGCGGTCCTCAGGTGTGAACCACTACATATGCATGATCTGTGACGCCCACTCCGCATATGGCCTTTCCAAACAGAAAGTGCTTTGCAAAATTCAAATCAATGTATTGTGTTATGTGAAGGATTAGGCAGGGTGATTTTCACATAATTTTGAAGAAAAAACACTAGGCGATGACATCCATTAGACAAAAGTCTTATTGGCACATATTTAGTATGTGTTTTGTGGTCTTATTTCAGAAACTTTAGTTTTTAGTTTTTTCAATAACCACGCATAAACATTATTCTCTCAAAAATGCAGACATGTACATTCTTGTTGCTCACATATTATGGTAGCCCTGTTTGTGCTAAATAGTGTGTAATTTTTTTTTGCCATTACTATGTTTATAAGCAACTGAAAAAAGCACAAATGTCAGGGCATGTCAGAACATCTCAAGGACCCCAAAAACACCTCAGACCCCAGAGGGTTAATTGAAGCAAAGCTTGCCAGAGAGTTCAATAAACAGAAAGGGTACTCAAAGGGAAACTTAGAACTACAAGCAGTAGGTATGTTCAAATAAGGTCTCGGCTTGTTGAAAAAACATAAACAGCAGTCAGCCTGGGTGAAATGGGATTCACAGAAGATAGCTCCGTAACAGGAAAGGTGCAGGCTGAAGTTTCCCGTGGGAGAGTAGAGGCAAGCGGCGAATCTCCGACTCAGTTGATTTTTCTCAAAGGCAATCGGCTCCACAAACAGCTTCTGACCTGACAAGATTATGACAGGACATGACACGACACGACACGACACGACACGACAGAAACAGAGATTAAATCGACGTTCTGCAGTAGGGAGATTATGCAATACTCAGGCAAAGACAGGTATAGACAGGGAAGAGAAATAGGAACGCTAATCAGAGGAAAAGGGGATTCAGGTGAAGGAAATGAGCAATGGCAAATGGTAAAGGATAGACAGCTGTGAGAATGAATGAGGAGGTGTGTGCGTAAATGAGGAAATAGCGCTAACGTGTGAGTGTGTGAATGAACGAGGAGGTGTGTGTGTGTAAATGAGGAAATAGCGCTAACGTGTGAGTGTGTGAATGAACGAGGAGGTGTGTGTGTGTAAATGAGGAAATAGCGCTAACGTGTGAGTGTGTGTGAGAAAGAAACAGGATCATGACAGAAATATGTTGAAATAAAATGTAGGCTATTTGTATAAGCAACATATTAAACTGCAAATTAACATTTATATGCCCTAATATTTCATAAAAACGACGTTACAGTCAGGCGAAATATGAAAGACAACATTTTGTTGACTAGATTTGGGTACAGTTTTTACTGTAGAATATACTGCCACATCAAATAAGCTTTTGTTTAGCAATTTCTATACAAAAATACTATTTTTGTCAAAAATAAAGTCATCAACTAAGATGTTAGCTGTTCCAATGTTGGCTATATTCAAACTAATGAATACATATGATAAAATGTAGGCCTATAATCTTTTTTTTTTTACAAAGAAAGAGTACACTTGAAATATTGTTGAAATTGTAATTATTGTTGTAATTGTAACCTTTTTAATAAAATAGCAAAACATATTTACAAGATAAATGTAAGCAAAATCTTAAATGGTCAATATAAGTCTTCTTCGGTCTATTGGCTTTCCAAGCAAAACCTGTTTTACATCAATTTAAATCAATGTATTGTTTTATGTGAACAATAAAGCAAGACTATTTTCACATAATTTTGAAGCCAGAACTCGAAGAGACAACATCCATTAGTCAAAAGTCTTATTGACACATATTTATTATGAGTTTTGTGGTCTTATTTCAGCAACTTTCTTTTTTATTTTATTTTTATAACCACGCATAAACATTATTCTCTTAAAAATTCAAAAATATACATGCATGGTGATCACATATTTTGGTAGCCCTGTTTGTGCTAAATAGAGTGAATTTACACCTTTGCCATTAACATGTTTATAAATAACTGAAAAAAGCACAAATGTCAGAGCATGTCAGAACACCTCCAGGGCCCAGAAAACCCCTCAGAACCCAGAGGGTTAAGCAATTTTGAGCGTGGCATGGTTGTTGGTGCCAGACGGGCCGGTCTGAGTATTTCACAATCTGCTCAGTTACTGGGATTTTCACACACAACCATTTCTAGGGTTTACAAAGAATGGTGTGAAAAGGGAAAAACATCCAGTATGCGGCAGTCCTGTGGGCGAAAATGCCTTGTTGATGCTAGAGGTCAGAGGAGAATGGGCCGACTGATTCAAGCTGATAGAAGAGCAACTTTGACTGAAATAACCACTCGTTACAACCGAGGTATGCAGCAAAGCATTTGTGAAGCCACAACACGCACAACCATGAGGCGGATGGGCTACAACAGCAGAAGACCCCACCGGGTACGACTCATCTCCACTACAAATAGGAAAAAGAGGATACAATTTGCACGAGCTCACCAAAATTGGACAGTTGAAGACTGGAAAAATGTTGCCTGGTCTGATGAGTCTCGATTTCTGTTGAGACATAAACAGAATGAGAACATGGATCCATCATGCCTTGTTACCACTGTGCAGGCTGGTGGTGGTGGTGTAATGGTGTGGGGGATGTTTTCTTGGCACACTTTAGGCCCCTTAGTGCCAATTGGGCATCGTTTAAATGCCACGGCCTACCTGAGCATTGTTTCTGACCATGTCCATCCCTTTATGACCACCATCCTCTGATGGCTACTTCCAGCAGGATAATGCACCATGTCACAAAGCTTGAATCATTTCAAATTGGTTTCTTGAACATGACAATGAGTTCACTGTACTAAAATGGCCCCCACAGTCACCAGATCTCAACCCAATAGAGCATCTTTGGGATGTGGTGGAACGGGAGCTTCGTGCCCTGGATGTGCATCCCACAAATCTCCATCAACTGCAAGATGCTATCCTATCAATATGGGCCAACATTTCTAAAGAATGCTTTCAGCACCTTGTTGAATCAATGCCACGTAGAATTAAGGCAGTTCTGAAGGCGAAAGGGGGTCAAAGACAGTATTAGTGTGGTGTTCCTAATAATCCTTTAGGTGAGTGTATATATATATATATATATATATATATGTATATATATATATATACTATATTTGCTATTATATGCTCCCAGTCAGCGGCGCGTTTTCAAAGCATGTCCCGATTTACTCAATACTTGCACAGCAGGAAGTATCTGCAACTAAAGTCGGAAGTTTATAACCAGAAGTAGGAGGTTCAGTCTGTCGCTTGTGGCCAGCATCAGGAGGGGAAATAATGACTAGAGAGAGAGTGATCGTATGACTAAGAAAGGGTAGAGAATCTCCAGATCCAAACACAAGCAAAGAAGAAGATCTGTGTAAACCAGAAGGAGCAGATCTGAAGCAGATCAAAACTGCCTAATGGGTCCGTATATCTTTTGGTCATTTGATTTTCCTTTCAGAAAAAAAAAAACAAAAAACAAGTGGCTATTTGATTTTTGTTTTAAAATTTATTTCTCTTTTTCAGTGTCAAAAAGGGTAAAAAAAAAAAAAAATAGATATGGACCTGACAGAAGCTGTCGACGAGGGGTTCAGGAGCCAGCTGCAGAAGGCATGTGTTTGGTTAATGCTGATGTCCTGGATAATTCACTGTGTTTGCTAAAGTACAAGTTGATATGTTACAAAGAACTTTTAATTTTTAGATCCAAGATGCCATAAGCGTTGTGGAGACCAGGGAGGCATTAGAAGAGGCTTCAAACAGCCTTTCTCTCCTTGGGTCATTACACAGTGTTGGACTCTTGAAGACAGGGAGACAGTCGTCCAGTGTGCAGAGCCCAGTTTGACCTGGAGGGACGACTTAATTCTGCAATGGAATGGTAGAGTGAAGAATTTGATATTAATGAGCATTGCATCCATTGTGCTGTGTTGAATGTAGGAGTTTTTAGATTAATGTCAAAGTAAGAACCTTACTTTGCAAGAGGTCTTGTCCTTTGCTTCCGGGCTGGAGGAGTTGCCCCGCCCTCGGGGCTGGAGGAGTTGCCCCGCCTTCGGGCTGGAGGAGTTGCCCTCGGGCTGGAAGAGTTGCCCCGCCCTTGGGGCTGGAGGAGTTGCCCCGCCTTTGGGCTGGAGGAGTTGCCCCGCCTTCGGGCTAGAGGAGTTGCCCCGCCCTCA
The DNA here is from genome assembly GCA_021464565.1 of Rutilus rutilus. Taxonomy (NCBI): domain Eukaryota; kingdom Metazoa; phylum Chordata; class Actinopteri; order Cypriniformes; family Leuciscidae; genus Rutilus; species Rutilus rutilus. The sequence continues at coordinate 1,513,591 of JAJAQA010000005.1, forward strand.
GGCTGGAGGAGTTGCCCCGCCCTCGGGCTGGAGGAGTTGCCCCGCCCTCGGGGCTGGAGGAGTTGCCCCGCCTTCGGGCTGGAGGAGTTGCCCCGCCCTCGGGCTGGAGGAGTTGCCACTGGGATTCAAGAACCAGGCAAACCTTAGCTTCATACACACAGACCGCAAATTCCCAGAAGCCAACACGTGACATAGTCCTCCGCCTGCCGATACATAGGAGCTACGAGGAGTTTTGCAACCACATGTGCAGTGGGAGATTACAGGCTACTGAGTTTGGGATGACATAGACCATGTCACATTGTTTGTTGTTGATATTTGTTTTATCAGCTAGAACTCTCCTCCCCACTATTTCTATCCTCTTTTTCTATATTATATATAGTTGTTTGTCACTTCTATGCTGCAAGACTGGGACACAGAAAGTTTTTTTCTGTTGTTTGTTAGTAGTCCAAACAAGACAAAAATATTGCAGCAAATGTTTGAAACTACTGTAAACCAAAGCTTCACAGGGCTGCTTGTTTTTTTTTTTTTTACGATTATTTCATATACATAGTGAGGTTTCATGAAATAAAACGCAAATAAAATGTAATGAATGATGTTAATAAAACATATTAGTGCTCTGCCAAACAAAGTAGTTCCTCAGAAACAACAAAGCGGTTGCCAAGCAACACAGAAACTTTCAGTGGAGCAGTGATACTTGTGTAATGCGGTCAGCAGTGGTTACGGCTCAACCAATCTAAATCAAGAACCAGAACTGACCATTTTATAAACAGATTTTTACACAGGCAACATTAACATTTGAAGCTTGTTTCCAGAACCTGCTGTTCTCATTCAGTTACACTGAAAGTGACAGGAGTGCAAACATTACTGTACAATTTACCCCGTGGGTGCGATTCATTGCGACAGACAAAATATACAGATATTCACTGAAGATGGTTATTAAGCATCTGTCTATAATAGATACAGTAGATGCCCACACATTCATCCATCCAGCCATCCATATCTCATCTGGGGTGGTGTGGCGCAATGGATAAGACACATGCCTTTGGTGTGAGAGACCCGGGTTCGAATCCACTGTGAGACACCAATGTGTCCCTGAGCAAGACACTTAACCCCTAGTTGCTCCAGAGGCGTGCGACCTCTGACATATATAGCAATTGTTAGTCGCTTTGGATAAAAGCGTCAGCTAAATGAATAAATGTAAACTTACATTTGTATCACTCTCATCTACATGTTACCATCCTTCTAGTGTGGTTGGATACATGTACAGATATGAGAGAAAGTGCAGCATAGTTATGACAAAAAAAAAATTTGTCAAATAATTCCCTTGATATCGTACTTGAGTTATTTTGATTAATGGAATTTCTATGGTTTTAGTGTAATTTGTTATAAGCTTGAAGGTTTGGTTGTAACACTGTTAGTGTAACTGACTCAGCTGGTGGAAAATGTTTTTCAAGCCTAAATAACAGTTAGGAGTTTCTAGGAGCATAGCATAGGAGCTTATCCTATGTTTTAGACAACACAACAGTTATTAAGATCATATAAGGTTGGTTTTGGTGACTTAAACGCAACTCAGAAATCATAAACAAAAACCTTTAAAGGAGCTGTATGTAAGATTGTGGCCAAAACTGGTACTGCAATCACTTTCAAATTACTGTAGAGCAGTGTATCCCCTCCCCCTCCCCCCTTACTCGAGGTTGCCAGATAGGCTGCAGGATCCAGCAGGAACGTAGGCTGACACGTTTGTAGCTGCAGCTGTGGTAACTAGAGCAGAGCTGGCAACCCGGATGCTAAAACACAACTGACTTTGTGATTGGTAGATAGGTGGAGGGTGGCGCTTCAGGCCAAAACACAACATGACAACATCAATATCAGTTGAGGGCTGCAACTATCACTTTTAAATGACAATATCCTGTGCGGACTACTGTTGTCAGTGATATAAGTATTTGAAATGAACATGATTTCTTAATGTCTAGTGACATATCAGGGCCATTTTATGATTAATTGAAATACATTTCTTACATACAGCTCCTTTAATTTCATGTCCAAAAACACACTTTGTCCACTATCTCCTCAAACGCATCAACACTTTCCATACATTTAGAGGAGACAGTCTTCTGACATTGAGATGAAAAATAACAAAAGCACAAATCAGCGAAATAGACTGACCCTGTGTTACTGTAAAAGGTCTGATACAATTAACCCTGCGGTAGTTTGTGCCCTGCTCACCATATTTGTTATTGGAGATGTTACAAATGATTACTAAAACATGTCATAAACATAAGGTTACAGTTTAATTACACGATGATAGTTCTTGTCACTGTAAAAATAACTCCTGATCAAGGGGAGGGGAGTGATATTCAGAGAAACAACTCAGATTGGTAACTTAACTTAAATAAGTTTAGTAGCCACAAGGCTTCACTTTGGAAGTTTAGGTTGGATCAACAAGCCATTACCAATAAACTGGTAATGCTACACAGTGTTGTACTTGACACTGCTGATCTATACCTGTGATGAGATGTGGATCCCCCCCCCCCCTTTTCTCAGAATATAACCCCATCCCATAACCCCCTTCCCACAGCTACATAATATCTTTATAACCTGTAAATTATCTGTAAAGGTTTTTATTTATTCTTTTAAATATTTTTCTTTTCAGGTTTTAGCAGATGTTGATGAAAAACAAGATGATGTGGATGCACCTGACGGGTCCTTGCAGGCAAGGATAATGCATATTATACATGCACTGTTAGAACAAATGCTCAAGATATGGACCCTTTTATCACAGGGGCAAAACGTACCTAAAAAGTGCATATTAGTGCCCCATTATCCCAGACAACGATGTGCTATAGACAGCACATTTTATGATACCTTCACACCTCTAAATGATTGCCTCAACTTTTCAACCACCTTTAGTTGTGATGGTGCACCTTTATTCAAATCCTCTTCAGTCCATATGGCCCCTGTTGTGCACTTTAAATGAACTACCTCCCGATCTGAGATCTGACCATATTATGTTAACAGCATTGTGGTTTGGAGCTAAAAAGCCCCCGATAAACATCTATCTTGACCCGTGTGTGAATGAGTGGACTGATCTACATGAGCGTGGCTTTCATTGGGTTACATCTCATGGTGTACATGGTACCAGAAAAGTATTTGCTTTAATACTTGTAAGTGATTCTGTTGGCCGTCCACTCCTACAGAACTTTGAGCAGTTCAATGGGGAGTTTTGATGTTCTTTTTGTCTTCAGAAAGGAGCACTTGTCGAACGTGGTCGGGGAAAGGCCAGGGTTTACCCATCTGAGGAGAACATAGAGCTTAGATGTCAAAGTCAGACTTTGGAGCTAGTTACGAGAGCTTCAGCAGGTGTGAAAGGACCTTCGGTGTTGTCCCTTTTACCTGGATTTGATATAATTGAGGGATGTGTCCCTGACTACATGCACAGTCTCCTCCTTGGAGTTACAAGATCTATTACTTCGCTATGGTGTAACTCTGAAAATCACCGATCTCCTTGGTACTTAGCCTGGTCCATACCACAAATTGACAAACAACTGTTAAAGATAAATCCCCCAAGTAATGTCTCCAGAACACCTCGACCCATAAAAGAAAGACGTTACTGGAGAGCCCATGAATGGCTGATGTGGATACTTTACTACAGTATTCCTGTTCTTAAGGGGATTCTACCTGAGAGATACCTTAATCAGTGGCTGAAACTTGCGAGTGGCGTAGCTTTGGAGCTAACCACATCGATTTCACCTCAGCAGCTTTTAGAAGCACAGGACCTTCTTCATCAGTTTGTATCTGAGATGGAGCCCCTTTATGGTATAGGCAATGTCACCTACAATGTTCACCTCTGCCTCCATCTCTCTAGAAGAGTCCAGAATTGGGGGCCATTATGGGTCCATTCTGTCTTTCAATTTGAGGCCTATAACATGGAGTTGATCGAAATGGTAAAAAGCACCCAGTCTGTGCCCATCCAAATATGCAAAGTTTTCTGGATGAAAAAAGCACTTCCACTGTATGCCAGTCAAACACTGAAAAATCCCTGTTCTATCCCTGTTGAAGTGCTGTTCTAAGTCAGTTATTGAGGGGAAGAAAAGAGCGAAAGCATGTAGTGAGGTGTTTGGGAGTTACAGCTTTTGGACCACCCAAGAAAAAAATTATGGCACATGATGACTACATTGCTTTGCATAGTGTTGGTGATCGGGTAGAGAAGCAGGTTTATTATGATCGAGTGTTTGTCAATGGTGCGATCGTTCATTCCCAGGCATACCAGCGTTCAGAGAAGAGGAATTCTAGTGTAGTTCGTATAAAAACTGACAACGCATTCTTCTCTGTTATAACGAGAAGGGGGGTGGTGTGGCGCAATGGATAAGACACATGCCTTTGGTGTGAGAGACCCGGGTTCGAATCCACTGTGAGACACCAATGTGTCCCTGAGCAAGACACTTAACCCCTAGTTGCTCCAGAGGCGTGCGACCTCTGACATATATAGCAATTGTAAGTCGCTTTGGATAAAAGCGTCAGCTAAATGAATAAATGTAAATGTAAATGTAAATAACGTTCATGATGACTATGCTGTCCTTGCAACTGCGTCACTTTGAAGTAACTAGACAGCTGAGCTAGCTAACAAACACACATGAAGCAGTTTATCCTTTTCAGAATGTTTACTTCTGTGATCCTTTTTCTTATTTGTAAAACTGAAATACAATAAACAAGAAATGAAATTACAATTTGTACATTAATCTGTTTGAAATAGATATAAACGTGTGCATTACAATCTGCACGTGCGTATACATGTGATAGAAAACTTCCTTACATTTTCATATCGATCACAAACTTATTTTTCAAGAGGAAAGATTATGTTACCTCATAACACTTTTAAACATCGCTTAAAATAGTAAATAAACTTACAGGCATATCTTTATCCAGGGCAAAGACTGTTTGAGCGTCGGATTAAAATACAGTATGCTGCACGTTGAACTGCTGTCAAACTAATAAATCAACATTGCAAGTGCGCATGTACAGGAAAAATAACAACTGCAATACTACAAATGTCCGCTAGATAGCGATTATATACCATTACAATGGGCAGAACAATGACAAATGTAGGAAATGGCAGTACTTGTAATGCTATTGGTCACTTTTTTGAGGAGGGGAAGCACAGCTTTTCTGCTTGTGTTCAAAATCCTCTACACTTTCATCCAGTCAAGAAGGTGCTGTCTCTCCTAACTGCTGTACATGCCTCAGCAATTGAACACAAATGTGTGTACATGCCTTTAGAACAGCACATATGTGATTATATTATGACTTTTCTTAATTATTATGAAGTAATTGTTTCATTTTTTCCATGTCTGACATCAGTGACATCAGTTTTTGCAGCTCTGCCAAGCTTTATTGAAAGCACCAAAAGTTTATTTTCTTTGAATGCTAGTAGAGAACCCAGGTTTACATAGCTGCATCAGTGCAATCTAGAGAAATGGGTTTTAAATTATATTTAGGGTCCCTAGATTTTTTGGAGACAAACACAACTGTATATTATTCTGTATGCATCTGCATATGTAGTACATGTATGTACTTTCTTACATATAGAAATTGATGATATTAATATATGGCTGTTGATTAATGTCAATGAACGTCAAAAGTGACCGACTGAACTGGCACCAACGGCTCAGGCACTGGAACTGGCACCACTGAAACTGGCACTGGAACTGGCACCACTGGAACTGGCACCACCGGCTCAGGCACTGGAACTGGCACCAACGGGTCAGGCACTGGAACTGGCACCACCGGAACTGGCACTGGAACTGGCACCACCGGCTCAGGCACTGGAACTGGCACCAACGGCTCAGGCACTGGAACTGGCACCACCGGCTCAGGCACTGGAACTGGCACCACCGACTCAGGCACTGGAACTGGCACCACCGGCTCAGGAACAGACATCACCGGCTCAGGCTCAGGAACAGACATCACCGGCTCAGGCTCAGGAACAGACACCACCGGCTCAGGCTCAGGAACAGACACCACCGGCTCAGGCTCAGGAACAGACACCATCGGCTCAGGCTCAGGAACAGACACCACTGGCTCGACGGTGGCCATCTTGTCAGGGGACACAGGCTCAGCAAGCGTGATGTGAACAGGCTCAGCAACGGCCATCTTGTCCGAAGACACAGGCTCGGCAGGCGTGACGTGAACAGGCTCGGCGGCGGCCATCTTGTCCAAAGACACAGGCTCGGCAGGCGTGACGTGAACAGGCTCGGCGGCGGCCATCTTGTCCGAAGACACAGGCTCGGCAGGCGTGACGTGAACAGGCTCAGCGGCGGCCATCTTGTCCAAAGACACAGGCTCGGCAGGCGTGACGTGAACAGGCTCGGTGGCGGCGGCCATCTTGTCCGAAGACATAGGCTCAAGAACAGTCTCTGGATCTGCAGACGTCCTGTGCTTCCTCAATGCCTGCAGTACCCCAACTGCATAAAAAAGGAAGACCACTCTCTTGGCCGTGGCAGGACTGATGGTGGGCGGCTCCGAGACGATCTCAGGGATGACAGCGGGCTGCTCGGAGGGGATGGCCTCCGGGACGACAGTGGGCTGCTCGGAGGGGACAGCCTCCGGGCCATTGGGAAGGCAGGAAGTCTTCCTCCTCCTCCTCCGCCTCCGGACCACCGGACTCGAAACCACCGAACCCGGGACCACCGGAACTGGGACCACCGGAACTGGGACCACTGGACTCGAGACCACCGGAACTGGGACCACCGGACTCGGGACCACCGGAACTGGAACCACCGGACTCGGGACCACCGGACTCGGGACCACCGGAACTGGGACCATCTGACTTGGGACCACCTGACTCGGGACCACCTTCCTGGCAATTCTTTCCTGATGGCGAATAAGACCCTCCACCATCTTCTCAAAATTGACCCCATCAAAAGCTCTTCGGATCAGCCAGTCCATGGGTTCATCAAGCGCATAATTAAATAAATCTTGAGCGAGCTCTTAACGCATTATAGTCCTTCACGTCTATTGCGATCTCAAAATTCCGGCCAGTTGATAATACCTAGAATATCAAAATCGACTGCTGGCGGTAGATCCTTTTCCTATTTAGCACCAAAACTTTGGAACAATCTTCCTAACATTGTCCGGGAAGCAGACACACTCTGTCAGTTCAAATCTAGATTAAAGACACATCTCTTTGACATAGCGTTCACATAATACATTATAGACTTCTATAATTCAATATTAGGCTGCATAGATTAGGTCAGCTGGAACCAGGAACACTTCCCATAAATCCTGATGTACTTGTTACATCATGAGAAGAATGGCATCTACGCTAATTTTAGTGTCTTTGTTTATCCCAAGGTTTTCCCGCAGCCTGCCGGATCCAGGCCGTATCCAGATCTGACGAAGGACCTTCGCCTGGACCCGATGTCAATGCAGTGCTGAAGTGCCAACTAGTCTCTCCCTATGGAGGATCCCTTTCCCATTCTACAGATAAAGCGTCGTCGGGAAAACTCAATTTGCGTATATACCCCGAATTGATAAAATAAAATAAAATTCTGAATCAAAACTATAAGGAAACACCAGTAATTTGTTTATGTTTGGTTTGTAGGGAATTACAAACCTTCACACATATATTCAAATGCACATAACTATAGAACCCGTTCTTAATGCGCATGTGAACGCCATCTGCAGGATCGCGTTTAAAGTTTGTGTAGAGAGAATGGTGTCGTCTTGGCGGCCCATAATTTGATAGTGGGTGAACATTGCGACTGAAGCGAATCAATCAAAACTAACTTTAGCTGGAAAATAACTTTATTAAAGTACCGCTATAAAGCCAAAACAATCTTACGTTAAATTATACATTTATCTCTGTAAAGCTGCTTTGAGACAATCTAGATTGTTAAAAGCGCTATATAAATGAAGATGACTTGACTTGACTTGACTATTACAATGTTTAGACAGCTGACTTACAGCTGACTTCTAATCAGTAAATTGATGCCATCATGTTCACCTTGAATGCCCAATACAGTGTAGTTCACCATAGTTTTTCATGTGATGTTATGTAAGGAAGTAGGATCAGCAGATCTAAAAACATATTCTTAAATTTGAATCCTTCACTAGTAAGGAGTCAAATATGCAGACAATGCTGGAAAAGCAAAGAATGTGCAGGAGCTGGAGGATTTATCTGAAGACCATTGGGCCGTTTAACTGTTCGGGACAAACAAGGGACTCATGATCAACCATTACAAAAAAAAAGTTGTGGATCATCCAGGTAATGACACACAATATTAAGAATCAAGGGTATGTCATTTGTTTTGTATTTTGTGTTTGTATTTTATCTTGTGGACCTGGCTATACTTAAAGATCTGTAATGTGAAAAAGCTTTTTCAGGGCAGTACTAAATAAAAACAAGGTTTTTATGATCCTTCTTATTTAAAAAAAATATATATATATTTTATACATATATTATATATTTATAAAATTTTTTGGAGGTTCTGCGTGTATGTAAACTTATGACTAAAGTGTAAATGTAACAAAAATCATAACATTATTAGACGCCAAAATGTTGCTATGGTTATAACATTCTCATGTTGCTATGGTAACAATGTCAATTATGGCAATTTCATGACAGGGTTAGGGTAAGGCCTAGGGTAAACCTAACACTATCTCCAACCTGACTCACACAGAACAATAATTTAAAGGATTCACTCCCACATTTAAATGCAGTTATCACTCCTTATACTTTACAGTGTGAACGTAACCTCTCCCTTGTGAAAAAAAAAGTGCACTTAAGTGTACTTTTATAAAGTGTACTTATTACATAAATAAAATACTTTAAATATATACACTTAAGTGTGAATTAAATGCCATCTTTTCGGCGCACTTAATACACATTAAGTGTAATTAATTTCAAATATATCATATATTAAGTTGAATTAAAATGTAATAAGTTGCCATTAAGAGTGATTTTTTGGAACAACTTAATTGGTACTTTATTACAACTTTATATCTACTTTCATAATTGCTTCTAGTGTTTTTAAAATATACTTAAAATGTACTACACAATATAATGACACGCAATTAATGTGATTTAAAATATACTTTAATGTCAGTTCAATACACTTAAGTGTGTAAGAATTGATAAATTAGGAAATTCCAGACAGTCTGTTTCGGGGGTGACCAGACCCTGAGAGGACAAAAGGATCTCTCTGGAGATTAGCATTTGAACTGGCTCTCATGCACCATCGAGACGAAAGTCTCACCTCCGAGTCATCCTAATCTACATCTCTATCCCTCTCCCCTCACCCCTCTCTCTCTCAGATGATCACCTGAATTCACCCAAGAAAATGTATAGTTTAATGTGAATGATTATCACAGAATATTCTCATGTTTGGTATCATTTAAAATGTCACAGTGCGACTGGTACAGATGTCTCATTTCAGAATAAGTAAAACAAAAGATAATAAGGGTTTTAAGAGTTTATGGATAACTGACACACAAAGGAAGATGGTCTCTCAAGCAAATGGTTACACCCCCCAAGTGTTACAGTGTACCTCTGAATGCAAATTTCTATTGTTAGCACATGTTTCCAGGTAAAAGGTTTGTCTATTTAAGGAATTGCAGCAGGTTGATCGAGGCCTTTTTCTGTATTTCAGATCGGAATTGATTATGAAATTGGCAAGATACATTTACCTGACATAATAAACATTTGATTATTCTAACTGATTGTGACATTGTTCATTTAATGGTTAAAAGGAATAGTTAAACATTTGCTCACTTTTAGTGAGGCACAGATATCATTAAAACCTTTCATTTATGGAGTCAGATGAAATAAACGAGTAAATACCTGGTAAATACATATGATCGATGTATCACAAATTTAACCAACCAATATTTTGCGTGAGTGAGGACAGAACACGTGATTCCTTCCCTGTGTATTGGCGGACCGGCATATTGGACCAATTTCACGGGCCTTACAAGTGTGAATTAAATGCCATCTTTTTGGCGCACTTAATGCACATTCTAGTGATACAAACATGGTTAACTTTATATATAACTCCTGTGCTTCGTCAACTATTAAAAGAAATTAAACTTCATCATAAATAACTTTCAATGCACTGAGAATTTCGGTGTCAAGCTTTGGTGTCTCTTTTGATGAGCTATCATCTTCACTTTCTGTTTCAAGCTGTAAGAGAAAAAGATTTCAGGATTGTGTTTAACCCTCTGGAGTCTGGGCTGTTTTTGGGGCCCTTGAGATGTTCTGACATGCCCTGACATTTGTGCTTTTTTCAGTTGCTTATAAACATATTAATGGCAAATGTGTAAATTCACTCTATATAGCACAAACAGGGCTACCATAATATATGAGCCACGTGTATGTACATGTTTTCATTTTTGAGAGAATAATGTTTATGCATGGTTATTGAAAAAACTAAAAACTAAAGTTTCTGAAATAAGGCCACAAAACACATAGTAAATATGTGTCAATAAGACTTTTGACTAATGGATGTCGTCGCCTAGAGTTTTTTCTTCAAAATGATGTGAAAATCATCCTGCCTAATCATTCACATAAAACGATACATTGATTTAAGTTTTGTGAAACACTTCTAGTTTGGAAAGCCAATATGCGGATGGGGCGTAAACGATCATGCATATTTAGTAGTTCACACCTGATGTGCTGAAGGGCCGCTGTGCCTTGGTGAAACGGTGTTTGTACGTGAAGAGCTCTTTTCCAAAATGCCATAAACCTAAAAAGCTGCCTCAAAGATCCACCAAAAGTAATGATTATGAATATGTAAAATATTGCAATAAGACATTTTAATTGTTTATTAACTTCTGGCAAAGATGAAGTTGACGATAGGCTATTGACTCGCGATCTTCGCAGTAGGCTAGTGAACGCACCGGAGAAATGCACATTTATTAGGCTACATAGTTTTTTGTTTTGGATGGTTTTGTTTAGCTTTCAGCTTTCAGCTTTCTGTAAATATATTTCACATTTTATAGACATGTGAGGCGAGTAGGCTACGGTCTGGTTCATGATGATCTCCAGTTCAAGCACCTTATGTTGTGATTGCTAGCCTATATTTACTTTTTATGTATTAAATCCAGGATATTTGTTAATGAAAAAATTATTAAAATTAAGATACAATTAATACAAAACGAAATTCGTTTTAAAGAAAGGATTTGTACTTTCTGTTTTGAGTTCTCTGTGAAAGTTTGAAAGTCTTTTAGTGCTGCTTTCAGAGCGCTCGCGTCCATAATGGAGAACTGTCACGTAATATTGTTTTTTCCTTATAAATTCGAACACGAAAAATAAAAGACAAAAGACTTTTAAGTAAAACTTACTCCGAAATTGTGTCCTCGGCGGAATTCGCTCTTCAAAATGCTGCCGTTCGTCGTCTGAGTTACAATCTTCCTCTGAGGAAAAGGTGCATTCTTCCTCGCTGTCCAGAATCATCTGAAGGGCGTCTTTACCGGAGAAGCGTGCCATACTCAAAACGCGATGATATATCAGTAAGTCTGATGAAGAAACTGTGTTTTTATGGCATTGATCGGGGGGCGTATGCGATGCATACTAGATCACCTAAACTATTTACCATGTGAATAGCGCCAGGGGCGGGGCGGCCGCAGCTTATTATAGAGATAATGAGGCAGAAGGAAAAACGGTACCTCTCCTTGCTTTCAAACGGATTACATGAGTTGAAAACATTTGTTTTTTATATAAATTACTTCTTTTAAAAGAAGAGATTTCAAGCTTCATAAAGACATATCTCACGTGTGTCTGTGTGAGAAGTATTCGCTGAGTTACAGTTCATTTTCGGACACGTTTCAGAATGGACTACACGGACAGAGAGAAGGCAGAACTCGCTTCGTGTTTATTTTTCTTTATTTGGCGAAAAGCACAACACTTTGTTTTTATTGTGAGTATACACAAAAATAATACACATTTAACAGAATCGATTGATGTACGAAACTCCTATGGAAAATCAAAGTCAACAGAGTATTTATGAGTTTCTTTTACACGGATAAAAAAAAAAGCGAGCTGGTATCGCCGGCGATACTGCCGACTCCAGGGGGTTAAACACTCTCAATAAAGACGGAAAACAGGGCATTGCCTTTGAAGTGTTTAAAATAAGCTAATGCACTATTGATTTGTCACTTTTAGATTTCACAAGACTTCTCTATATTATTCCCCGACCATGCAGAGAGACTTTGTCAAAATTGGAAATTGAGTGTCAAGGACGAAATCCTTCACTTTGCAAACCAGGAGAAACAGGCTCAAGAGCTTCTCCACAATGTAGACAATTTGTCTCCAGGTACGGTTGTGAATGCAAGAGCAGATTGTTGTACCTTAGAACATAGGTCTTCAACCCCACCGACCCATGGAGTTCAGCGCCAACCCAAACACACCTGAACCAGCTTATTAAGCTTTTCAGGATCACTTGGAAATACACAGGCAGGTGTGCAGAAGCAGGCTGGAAATAAACTTTGCCAGGAGCAGGGTTGAAGACCTCTGCCTTAGAATAATGACAGTAAAATAATGAACTGATACAAAATATGAATCTTCACAGAAGCCCAAAGTGCCATTGCACTCAGGCTGCTACCTGTGATACTGCCCACCCCTGTCTACAAAAACGGGATGAAGATGTGCAAACCAAGCTTGGGAGAAAATATCAAGTCTTGCATTGAATAAGTAATGTAGCATTGCACACATCACTATGCAGACCATACTAAGAGCAACTTAAAATGGCTAAACACACATCAAGTCATTTCAAAGTATTACATTCTGCATTGTGATTTCACCGGAGCGAATAGAGTCTCCACAACGGATTGAAGCGCGCGTCTGTGCGCGAGCCACAACAGAACACTGTATTCGCACCACTGATTGCAGCAGCAACGAGCACTTTCATCACTTGATTTCATAAACAACAACTGGAGATGCAGCGATTACAGTTTTCTAGGCTGATTCCGATTTGTCATTGAGTTTGACCTGCCGATACCGACTTTAGCCGATTCAGATTAAACCACTTTACAGCACACACAAATATTCATTTTCTATCTTTTCTTGAATAGAACATTTTGCATAGAACATGTAATTTTTTTCTAACATATAATGTTAATAACTAATACAGAACTATATACATTACTCCTGGTGTGGGAAATTCACAGTGCAGTGTTATGGAAGAACCATTTCCTTCTTTACACATTCAATATCAGTTTCTGTTCTCATCTGCCACATGTCCAGCCAGGCTCAACAAGCACTCACTGTCAGCGCTTCACCAGCCGATCAATCGGTGCGTCTCTATAAACGACACATTTCAGTGCTAGATCGCCTCTTATTTAGGCTGTTTTAAACATGTGAATCTTGTTAACAGTGTCATGCAGAGGCGGTGATTTTTTTTTTTTTTTTTTTATAGCACATTTCATACACAATGGCTATTCAAAGTGCTTTACATAGAAGAAATTAAAATAAATAAAAGAAATAAGAATAATTAAAACAGTTTAGAAAAATAAAATACAGTACAGTACAAACAGAATGGGGTGGTGTGGCGCAATGGATAAGACACATGCCTTTGGTGTGAGAGACCCGGGTTCGAATCCACTGTGAGACACCAATGTGTCCCTGAGCAAGACACTTAACCCCTAGTTGCTCCAGAGGCGTGCGACCTCTGACATATATAGCAATTGTAAGTCGCTTTGGATAAAAGCGTCAGCTAAATGAATAAATGTAAAATGTAAATGTAAACAGTCGGGCGAGCATTGGCACAGTGCTCATTCAGTAAATGCATAGCTAAACAGAAGTGTTTTGAGTCTGGATTTGAATGTGACTACAGTAGGAGCACGTCTGATCTCCTCTGGAAGCTGGTTCCAGTTGCGGCTGGCATAATAGCTAAAAGCAGATTCGCCATGCTTAGAGTGAACCCTTGGTATTTCTAGCTGATATGATCCTAATGATCTGAGTGATCTGTTGGGTTTATATTCAGTGAGCATATCTGCAATGTATTGAGGTCCTAGGCCATTGAATGATTTATATACCAGTAATAATACTTTAAAATCAATCCTAAATTTAACTGGGAGCCAGTGTAAAGACCTGAGGACTGGTGTGATATGTTCATATTTTCTGGTTCTGCTCAGAATCCTGGCGGCAGCGTTCTGTATGAGCTGACACTGTCTTATGGTCTTTTTGGGAAGGCCAGTGAGGAGTCCATTACAATAATCCACCCTGCTGGTGATGAAAGCATGAACAAGTTTCTCTAAGTCTTGTCTGGAAACAAAGCATCTAATTCTTGCAATATTTTTCAGATGATAGTATGCTGATTTAGTTATTGCTTTGACATGACTACTGAAACTAAGGTCTGACTCTAGTGTCACACCAAGATTCCTGACTTGATGTTTAGTTGTTTGACCCCTAGAGTGAAGGTATGCGTTCACCTTGAGAACTTCATCTTTGTTTCCAAACGCAATGACTTCAGTTTTGTCTTTGTTTAACTGAAGAAAGTTTTGACACATCCAACTGTTGACTTCATCAATGCATTGGCACAGGGAGTCAATGGGGCTGTAGTCGTTAGGCGATAGGGCTAAGTAGAGCTGTGTGTCGTCTGCATAGCTGTGGTAAGAGATTTGGTTCTTTCTCATTATTTGGCTCATTGGGAGCATATACAGGTTGAACAGGAGTGGTGCAAGAATTGAGCCTTGAGGGACTCCGCATGTCATGGATGTCCACTCAGACTTATGGTCTCCTATACTCACATAATAACCTCTCCCATCTAAGTATGACCTGAACCATTTTAGGACTATCCCAGAAAGCCCCACCCAGTTTTCCAGCCTGTCCAGAAGTATGTTATGATCGACAGTGTCAAATGCAGCACTGAGGTCGAGTAGTACCAGCACTGATAATTTGCCTGAATCAGTATTTAAGCGAATATCGTTTATTATCTTTATGAGCGCTGTCTCTGTGCTGTGGTGCGGTCGGAAACCAGATTGAAAATGGTCAAAGGATCCATTCAAGCTCAAGAATTTGTTCAGCTGATTGAAGACAACTTTTTCAATGATCTTGCCTATGAAAGGAAGATTTGAGATTGGTCTATAGTTGCTTAATATGGTCTTATCCAGATTGCTCTTTTTCAGGAGGGGCTTAACAACTGCAGTTTTCAGGGAGTTTGGAAAACTCCCAGAGAGAAGTGAGGCATTTACCACTTCTAGAAGATCTGCTTCTAAACTGTTTAACACACTTTTGAAAAAAGATGTGGGAAGTGTGTCAAGGGCGCAGGTTGATGTTTTAAGGTGCTGTACGGTTTCTTCCAAAACGTTGCCATCAATTTCTTTGAAATCAGACATAGTAACTACTTTCTCAGGTGGTCTGATCTGTCTGACCCCAGCGCAACTCAAGGATGTGCTGATCACCTTTCTGATATTATTGATTTTCTCAGAGAAGAAAGAAGCAAACTCACTGCATTTGTTGTCTGAGAGCATTTCACTGGGAATCTGGCTTGGGGGGTTTGTCAGTCTCTCGACAGTAGCAAAAAGAGTGTGTGTGTTGTTTAAATTGCTGTTTATAATATTTGAGAAGAAAGTCTGTCTAGCTTTGCCTAGCTCCATATTGAAAGCATGAAGGCTGTCTTTGTAGATGTTATAATGGACTACAAGTTTTGTCTTCCGCCACATGCGCTCTGCTTTTCTGCATTGTCTTTTCATATTTTGCACTGCTGTTGAGTTTCTCCAAGGTGCTTTTTGTTTGCCACTCTTCTTCCTGGCTTTCACAGGAGCAATATCATCAATTACACTTTTAACTTTTGAGTTAAAAGAATCAAGGAGAAAATCAACAGAGTCTGCAGATATGCTTGGTGTTAAAGATATAGCCTTCATAAATAGGACACTAGTGTTCTCATTTAAGCATCTCTTCTTGACAGACACAGATCTAGCTTCAGTGGCAGGAGAGATCAATATATCAAAGAAAATACAGAAATGATCAGACAGTGCTACATCCTTAATAACAATCAATAAATACATAATTTCAGTTATGTATACACAAATACACAATATATCTTAAAAGTTTGCACATAAAATCTTAACCAAATGCAGTTCTGCTATGCTAAATTACTAGTAATTACTAATTACTAACTAGATTTGAGCTGACTTTTTTTATTTTTTACCTTTGTTTTATGAGTGAATTTTGACTCATCAATTACAACGAAACGATGTCTCGATCGCCCTCCAATTTTGAATTGGTGCTTTCTTTTCATCCTTCTCAATGCATTTGTGCACACCTTTTAATTAAAAACCATTGTTAGAAAGCATAAAAAGCAAACTATTACACCAGATTTAGTTTCAAGCATATGAAGAGTTCAGATGCAAAAGCCTCTAAATGCCATCTGAAATTTCCTCCTAGATTGATCATTTTTATGAAGCTTGTATATTTAAGTTCAGTAATTTCACTTAAATGGCAATGAAAATTACCTATTAATTGCCATTTAAGTGAAATTATTGAAACTAAATATACGAGCTTGATAAAAATGATCATTCGAGATGAAAATTTCAGATGGCATTAACAGGTTTTAGCATCTGAACTCTTCATATGTACTCTAAACTTGATTTGTTCACAATTTTTTCAACAATCCCAGGATGTACACCAGAGTTGTATTTAACAAAATGGGAATTTACATTATAACAGAACAGAATCCAAAACTAATCAAATCAAAACTAACACTTAAGCTTACCTTTCTGAGCTTTTTGTTCATTTTTGAGAGTGTTGTTGAACTGGATGCCACTCCATATTCCATCATCACGTCAATCTGGCGTAATCTCAATCCTTGAGCAAACCTATAAAACAACAAAGTTAGTATTTACAAAATGTAAAACCTTACCAATGTCAGAAATTAAAGTTTGTGACATTTTCCCAATGAAAATTATCATTAGGGGGATTTGTTTTTACGTACATTATATAATGTATCTGTCCCATCTTTTATATATATTAAAAAAAAGTACTTAAAATTGCATCTGTAGTGGCAAATTGTTTAATGCTGCCCAGATGTGGCATACATGCATTTACACAGCAGTTAAACATTTTTATTTTAATTTTAAATTTAAATTAACAATAATAAAATTAATGAAAAAGGCCAATGGTACCTTTAAATAACCTAAATTATGAGGCATGTTATATATTTATAGATATTTGTCATGCTTGCAAAAAAAAAAAAAAAAAAAAAACTATTAGATTTTTTTTTTAAATGTTCCAACATGAATTTGAGCAAGAAAATCAGTGTTTTTAAGCCTGCACAAATAAATACTACATGTTCATACAGAACAAACTTATATAAGTTAATAAATGTATATTAATGTATATAAGGAAATAAATAATATATATATCAGATTCTTTCAGATTGGGGCCTATGGTTGGGGCACACATTCAACTGCAGAACAGGGTAAATGCAAGTAACTCAAGACATGTTTTATTCTATTTTTACATAATAAACTTGGTTTGTGTACTAACACATCAATACATACTAATTAGAGGTTTATGATATGTTAGTTTCCTAGTATAAAATTTTGTTTAAAGAAACACAACAAATAGATTATTTTGTTGATACTAGTATACCTACTGTATATAATTGAATTTGTTAGATAATGCTATTTGTCTTTCCTTCCTGTAATGGGGTGGCTCAGGGAGAAGCCACAGAAACAGCTTGTTGTATAACCAAAAGAATATCCAGTAAAAAACAACAACAACAACAACAACAACAACAAAACCCTGCAAGCATAATCATAAACAAGCCATACAATTCACTGGGACTCTTATTTTGACATGTTTATGCTTTACTACTGTTGCTACAGTTTTACTTCTTTTTATTCTTGGTTTTTTTTTTTCTCTTTTTTACCAAATTTTTTTTATGACCATGATCGAGGGACATAAAATATGCCCTTTTACAACCATATAACATATATCAATAATATTAAAAACACAATTCCACAAGCCAGTACAATGTGCAACATCGCAGCATTTTGACTTTGAAATCACATGTATCGACATTTCTCTGTTTTTCCATCGGCAGGAAAAATTCATATGCCTTATGAACGTTTTTTTTTTTTTTTATAGTTAAATGCATACACACGTGCCTTATTGTTCGTGGTGAGGCCTAGTACCTGTGTGAATTGATTGTAATTACTGAATATTGGTTTGTGATAAAACGTAATTATGAGCAAATAATAAGCTCATGGCCATAGGTGAGAGTAGGAACGGAAAATAGACCGGAAAATCGAGAGCTTTGCCTGGCAGCTCCCTTCTTCACCACGACAGACCTGGTACAATAAACTGCATTACTGCAGAAGCTGCACCAATCCGTCTTCAATCTCCGTTCAGGGCCTTCCCTCACTCGTGAAACAAGACCCCAAGATACTTGAACTCCTCCACTTGAGGCAGGAGCTCTCCACCCAACCTGAAGTGAGCAAGCCACCCTTTTCCGACTGAGGAACATGGCCCTCGGATTTGGAGGTGCTAATTCTCATCCCAGCCGGTTCACACTCGGCTTCAAACCATCCCAGTGCATGCTGAAGGTCCTGGCCTGATGAGGCCAGCACGACAACATCATCCGCAAAGAGCAGAGATGAAATTGTATGGTCCCCAAACCTGAAACCCTCCGGCCCCCTGGCTGTGCCTAGAAATTCTGTCCATAAAAATTATTAACAGAACCGGCGACCAAAGGGCAGCCCTGTTGGAGTCCAACATGCACCGGGAACAAGTCTGACTTACTGCCGGCAATGCGAACCAAGCTTCTGTCCTACAGGGACCGGATAGCCCTAGGAAAGGGCCCCGGACCCCATACTCCCGGAGCACCCTCCACAAGATGCCCGTATCAGTACCTAAAGACAGAGATGTCTCTAAATAAATGTTCCTTGCAGTTTGTGCCTATAATAAATAAATGTTCCTTGCAGTTTGTGTGTGTTTGTGTCATATATTTTTTTAATTCACTCTCTGTAATTTATTTTACCCTAGACAGGCAAGTGCTCATATATGGTAACTTCATTGACCTTGATTTGCAATGCAAAGATGTAACACTTAATATTATAATTAAGAATTTTGCTATAATAATTAAGCTATTTTACCCTCTTTATATGGCCTTAAATCTGGTCAAACAGAGCCACGGAAATCCTATAACATGTCTGATGGCTACTTAACTTCTAAGAAAGCATGTTGTGGAGTTTAATGATATATATATATATATATATATATATATATATATATATATATATATATATATATATACAGTGGTTAAATTGGGCCGGGGCTCTCCGGGGCTCAGCCCCGGCACATAAGCCTGCTCGTTTGCAGTCAGTTGCCTATAGGAAATTATGTCACATAAAATTTGATAAAAGTGATGCTTTTGAAAACATATTTCTGATTATAAATGAAAGATTTTGAAATGGCATGTCTATTTTGTCTCGGCGGAGCTGAGATGAGAACAATCGGAACACGGCCGTGCCCGTACTCTTGTTCAGCTGCTTAATCTCGTTGTCAGTCGACCATGATCGCGCACCGCTCGCGCATGCCATGCGCATCTAGGTAGGCTCAGAACTCCGACATGGATAAATGTACGCAGCAATAATGAATGTTCCTGGGAGATCCGTAGTTGCGCGGGATGTGGAAGCGCGCAAAAGTTCCAGAACCTTCTACTGCCTTGAAAAAAAAAAAAAAAAAAAAAACCCGAGCTGCTGGCCGCCGCTGCAGCAACAGATCAGTTTTGTCAAGTTCAGCACAACGTTGGTTGTACAAAAAGTGCCCTGGCCTTGAATAACAAGGTAAGGAAAAAATGTTTGGCACATTGTATGGGTCACTATATCATAACAAGGTAATACAATGTGTAATCAAGCGTTTTATATTTAATATGAGGGAAATAGGCTACACATGCCGTGGACGTGACACAAAAAATCTTTAACTTTTAGGTGGCAAAATATTTTTTTGTAATTCTGTGAATTACACTGCAAACCAAAGTACTACCCACCGGATGAAGAAGGGTTGGCTCTCCACAGAACATAACATATTCATTTTATTTTATTTTTCATGTTCGCATTTATGAGGAAAAAAACATGTTACGGACGGGACCGCTCTGAATGTGGCACTAAAAGACTGTTTGAAACTTTCACCGAGACCTCAAACAGAAAGCACAAAGCCTTTCTTTAAAATTAATTTCGTTTTGTATTAATTGTATCTTAATTTTAATCAATGTTTCATTTCAAAAATAAGAAGTAAATATAGTATATAGACAATAGATAGCCTAATCACGACACGGACGCGCCGGCGAGTGAACTGGACTCTCGTCTCATAAATGAACCGAAACTCAGCGTATAAGGGAGCCTACTTGCCTGACAGACCTGATAAATATATCTATAGAAAGCTTGGAAGGTCTTCTTTTCAAAACGAAAGAAAACAGACCGCTGCTTGTGTAGCCTAATCCGTATGAAATGTGCATTTCTCTCTGGCGAGTTTACTACTGCGAAGATTGCATCGTCAACTTCATCTATGCAGGGCACTGACACAGAAAACACTTGTTTATTAATAAACAATTAAAATGTCTCCTTGCTATATTTTACATATTCATAATCATTACTTTTGATGGTTCTTTGTGACAGCTTTTAGGTGCTTTATTGGCAGCGCCACCCTTACATGAACGCGTCACCACCGCATCAGCACCGAAAACAGGACATTTTTTTCAATCCCTGTTTTGGCAGGGGGGAACCTGATCAGAAAATGTAACGAAACGTTGTAGAAATGTAGTGGAGTAGAAAGTATAATAATTGCTGCAAAATGTAACGAAGTAAAAGTCAAACGTATGCACTATTGATTCTACTTAAGTAAAGCCTACAGAAACGAAGTATTTGTACTTCGTTACATTCCACCACTGCTGATTAACAGTAATGTAAATGCTAAATCTCCTAATACCTGTTGATACTACAACAATGCAAATATGCTCTTAACCTTGCAGTTTTTCACATATCATGTAAGACTCAATTTCTCCATTTCTTTGCACAAAACTCTCCAGAAAATGCCATTTAATAGTTTATTTTTCAAAAAAAATTTGCGGGGGGGGCGTACCCCCCGACCCCCCTAGGGAGAGCCCCCCCACATAATAAATCCCAATTTAGCCCCTGTATATATATATATATAATTGTGTGAATTACCTGTAAATAAACATAAACCATTGATGAAGGTCTTTATGAAATCCTGAAAAAATTGATCCAGTCCGGATTGATTTTTTCTTCCTTTGGGTGTGGTTCTGTTTGCGATAGCACACCCTGTTTTTTTTTTTAAAAAAGAAAGAAAAAGATGAATGGTACTAAAGTGATCAGTAAATTAAAAATAAATAAATGACTCCTTTTTTCCAAACCACTCACCAGGTATATCCATCTTTTCTGTTGTCTTTCACGAACTTCATTTTTCTTCTGCAGTGTCCACATCTCATTATTTTGGCCAATAATTTATTTCGCTGCATCCATTTAATAAGCTTTATCTTGTCATTTTGTTTGTGCTGTGGCAATGGTACAGACACCATATTTGAAATCCCGCGCTGCCGCGCCTAGCCGCCAACCTGCGCGTGCGCGGTTTCTGTACGTCAACCGCATTACCACGTGACCCAATAACGTTCTCTATTGTTTAAAAAAAGGAATCGTCTGGAGTCTGGAGACGCCTGCAAAACGAGTACGAGTCGAGAAGATACTGTAGGTATGGTATATGTGTTTTTGTTGCTATATACATATTTAGATAATATATTGATGTGAGATGTATTAAATTATGTATAGGATTGTTGATTGCACCGTCTCATTTGACTGCTTTACTATAAACTTTACAATAGGCAATGTCAGATAACCACTGTAGTGATAGTATAGTTGTATATATGGAAACTAACCACTAGGTGTCAGTATTATTATACTTACCTGGAGAATATACAGACAGTGAGTTAGACGATCACATGTGTTGTTACAGTTCCTGCTCGAGACCTGAAAGTGAATTAAAATATAAGTTTAATTACAAACAGTTTCTTCATTGAAATAAGAAACATTACATGGTACCAGGAGTGGTGATAATCACCAACATTGACAGTCGTCATGGAAAGTGTTAAACCGCCTGACGCTGTAAACTGGACTGGAAACATTGATCACGAATGGCGTATGTTCAAACAGAGATTCACGCTGTACTTGCAAGCAGTGGGCTTGGATGAAGCGTCGGATGCACGTAAGATTGCATTGCTTCTCACCGTCGCGGGACCTCAGTCAATAGAAGTGTTTAACACACTCGTGTTTGCACAGGCCGCGGACAAAGGCAAATATGACGTGGTGATGGAAAAGTTTGATTTGCACTGCACACCAAGAAAAAACGAGACTTTTGAGAGGTATGTTTTTCGCTCTCGTCTACAACAACAAGGAGAGACGTTTGATAGTTTCTTAATTGATTTAAAGTTGAAAGCTAAAACATGCAATTTCGGACTGTTGCAAGATTCAATGGTCCGTGACCAAATTGTGTTCGGCATCAATGATAAAAAAGTGAGGGAGAGGCTTTTGAGAGAGACGGAGCTAACCTTGAATGAAGCCGTGCGGATATGTCATGCCAGTGAGATAGCTATTCAGCATGCTAAAACCTTTGGTGAACACACAAAGATGAGCGGGAGTGACAATTCAGCCGTAGCTGCAGTAACAGAGAAGATGCAGAAAAGCGGAATGAGTAAACTGAAACAGCAGAAAGAACTGTTTAACTGTAAGAGGTGTGGCAAAAGACACCTGCCAAAGCAGTGCCCAGCTTATGGCAAAGTCTGTGCTAAATGTAAAGGGCAGAATCATTTTGCCAAACAATGCTTTTCGAAAGGTGGACAAAGTCAAAGAGAGCGTGTGCATGCAGTGGAAGAAACATCCCTCAGTGACACATTCTTCGTTGGAATGGTGCAGCAGGCCGATATCAGTCAAGAAAGAACAGAACAGACTGATGTGAATAGTGTTGCACGGGACAAGTGGATGACTGCTCTGGAAATAAATGGAGTAACAGTATCACTCAAGCTAGACACAGGAGCAAAAGTCAATCTGATTTCAGAGTATGATGTCGGAGCAATGAAAATCAAGCCGCACATAAGTCAGAAAACTGTGCAACTCAAAGCCTATAACGGCCAGAACATTCCAACAAAAGGAACATGTACTCTCAGAGTAAAAGTTAAAAACAAAGAGCATTACCTCATGTTTGTGGTTGTTCCAGATGGCCATGATTCTGTGTTGGGAGACAAGGCATGTGAAGATCTGGGTCTGGTAAGAAGAATATACACCATAAAGAATGGAGAAACACAGAACAGTGTGGAGCAAATCGTCAAACAGTTTCCAGACATCTTTGAAGGGTTTGGAGTATTACCATTCACCTACAAAATACAGTTGAAAAAAGATGCACAGCCAGTAGTTCACGCACCAAGACGGGTTCCAGCACCACTTCGTGAAAAGCTGAGGCAAGAGCTGGATAAAATGACAACAATGGGAGTCATAGAAAAAGTGGAAGAGCCTACAGAGTGGGTTAATTCGATGGTGTGTGTGAAGAAAGCCAATGGTGATCTACGTATTTGTATGGATCCAAAGGACTTAAATGCAAACATACAGAGAGAACATTATCAGATTCCGACACGGGAGGAAATTATAAGTGAGATGGCTGGTGCTAAGTTTTTCACGAAGCTTGATGCATCTCAGGGCTTCTGGCAGCTGAAACTACATGAGGACAGCACAAGGTATTGCACATTCAACACGCCCTTTGGCCGCTACTCCTTCTTGAGGATGCCGTTCGGAATTTCCTCAGCTCCTGAAGTATTCCACAGGGCTATGGAACACGTAATCGAAGGCATCGAGGGCGTGCGTGTTTATGTGGACGACATTGTATTGTGGGGATCCACAATAGAACAGCACAACAAGAGGCTCATGGACGTCCTACAGCGTGTTAGGAAGTATGGGCTCAAGTTAAATAGGAACAAGTGTCAGTTTGGAGCGAAGGAAATCACGTTCCTGGGAGATTCGCTGTCAGAAAGGGGTGTGGAACCAGACAAGAGTAAGATACAGGCTATACTCAAAATGCCCAGACCCACAGACAGAAAAGCTGTATTGAGAGTGATGGGGATGATCAATTTCGTCGGGAAGTTCATACCTAACCTGTCTTCAAAAACTGTTTATTTGAGAGAACTGTTGTGCGAAAAAGGCGAGTTCAGATGGACAGCTGATCATGAACAAGAATGGGGACGACTGAAGATTCTCCTCACTACAGAGCCTGTTCTGACGTTCTTTGATCCGACAAAGAAGACAAAGATCTCGACGGATGCTTCCAAGGATGGAATGGGTGCAGTTCTACTGCAGGCGGATGGAGAGAATTGGAGGCCAGTCGCATATGCCTCGAGAACGATGACTCCGACGGAACGTCGCTATGCACAGATTGAAAAAGAGTGCCTGGGCTTAGTGTATGGATTGGAGAAATTTCACGGCTATGTGTACGGCTTACCGACATTTGTGGCAGAGACAGATCACAAACCATTAATTGCCATCATTAAAAAGAACTTGAACCAAATGTCTCCAAGAATCCAGCGACTGATGATGCGACTGCAGAGGTATGATATGGAGCTAATGTATACTCAAGGGAAGCATCTAGTTCTGGCGGACGCTCTGTCCAGAGCTGTTGAGCAGAGTGGAAAATGTGAAAGTTCCACAGAGGCTGATGTGACTCAGCATGTGAACATGGTAGCTGAAGCTCTTCCAGTCACAGACACAAAACTCAAACAGATTGCAGTGGAGACTGGAAAAGATGAATGTCTGCAATTGGTCATCACACATCTGAATGAAGGTTGGCCTAGAGGAAGATGTGCTCAGTACTACAACATAAGAGCAGAGTTAAGTGTTGTTAAGGGACTTCTGCTGAGACAAGACAGGATCATTATCCCTCATCACTGCAACAGGAGATGTTAAAAAAACTGCATGAGGGACACCTTGGGGCCGAGAAATGTAAAAGAAGGGCTAGAACTGCAATCTACTGGCCCGGAATAAATGCAGACATCGACAGGATGGTGTCAACCTGTGATACGTGCTTGAAGCATCATGCTAAGCAACAAAAGGAGCCAATGATCATCACTGATCCACCGGATGAACCATGGCAGAAAGTTGGGACTGACTTATTCTTCCTGGACGGACGAAACTATTTGCTGGTGATAGACTATCTGTCAAACTACCCAGAGATTGCGTTGCTTTCCAATACATCTTCTGCTTGTGTGATAACACACATGAAATCCATCTTTGCGAGACACGGCATTCCACAGGTGGTTTGCAGTGATAATGGGCCGTGCTACAGTGGAAGGGACTTCCAGAAGTTTGCTGAGGAATATGGGTTTCAACACGTGACATCGAGCCCATTATATCCGCAGTCGAACGGAAAGGCAGAGAAAGGAGTTCACATAGTGAAACTACTACTCAAGAAAGCAGTGGACAGTCAATCAGATCCTTATTTAGCTCTGCTGAATTACCGTGCTTCTCCACTAGAACACGGTGTGTCTCCTGCTGAAATACTGATGGGGCGCAGATTACAAACCACACTTCCGTGCTTAGCAACACAAAACAAGAGAAAGTACCTGAAAAGAAAACAAAAGCACCTGAAACTGAGACAAAAAGCGAACTATGACAAGGCATCAAAAAGCCTAGAACCACTCTCCAATAATGACACAGTAAGACTTGAGGATTCCAGTACCTGGACTAAAAGAGCCACAGTCCTGGAGGAGGTGAAGCCAAGGTCTTACACTGTCAGGACAGAAGATGGTCAGATTCTGAGGAGAAACCGGAGAAGTCTGCTAAAAACAAAAGAGACAGTAGAGAATACACATACAGGTGACACTGACTGTGCAGAGTCAACATCTGAAACACTTCCAGTACTGCATCACAATGAGCAAGCCAAAGAAATGCATTCACCTGTGCTGAGAAGATCCAACCGCACAGTAAAGCCTCCTGATAGACTGAATCTCTGAATATTGCTTAAACAGATCAGAAGCATTAGAATGTTCATAAAAGAAAAGATAAAAGAAAATGTAATCAGTTGATTATTGTTACTGTGATTATAAAGTAAATAATTCTGGAGATTGTTATTTGATACATTACATCCTGTATAATGTGTACAGTCCTTACTTAGTGGTTAGATAATCTAGAAGTCATTAGTTGTAATAACTTGTTCTTTATGTCTAATGGAGAGGGGATGTAGTGATAGTATAGTTGTATATATGGAAACTAACCACTAGGTGTCAGTATTATTATACTTACCTGGAGAATATACAGACAGTGAGTTAGACGATCACATGTGTTGTTACAGTTCCTGCTCGAGACCTGAAAGTGAATTAAAATATAAGTTTAATTACAAACAGTTTCTTCATTGAAATAAGAAACATTACAACCACTACAGTCTATGATCAGACTCTCTCTCTCTCTCTCTCTCTCTCTCTCTCTCTATCTTATCTATGTATCCCTCTCTCTCTCTCTCTATATATATATATCTTGTCTATGTATCTCTATCTATGTATATCTATCTCTTTCTCTCTATCTTGATAGATATACATATACTTACTTTTAATAAAAATAAAGTACATTCACCGATTTTAATATTAAATATCATAGCCAAAAAAGTTTTAATGATGTGGTTTATCACTATTTATTCTGACCCAGGTCCACCATGGCCAGCAAAAGAGGGAAAAAGAAAATGAAAAAAAGTATGGATGAAGAGACTGTAGAGAGCCCCAAAAATATGACAGAAGATCTACAAGTTGCTGAAGAAGTAGAGAAGCATGGAGAAGACCAGATCAGGGCAGGGAAGTCAAAAAAGTACAAATCCCGTGATTCAGATGATTCCAGCTCCACCTCCACCTCCAGCTCAAGCTCAAGCTCCACCTTCAAATCCACCTCAAGCTCCTCACTTTCATCCTCTTCGTTCTCCAAAATGAAGAAATCTGTCATCCTCTGGCAATGGCGAGAGGTACTGTTGTGTTTGGCAACCATTTTGCAATTAAGGGCCATAGTGTTACCTTTTTTTTTTCTAACAGGAATAACTACTATTAGGGACACTTATCATTTGAAATGTTTATCCCTTGGCACACCTTCCTAGGCTTGCCAACGTCTTATTATATTTAGTAAATGAATACATAAGACTATTTCAATTAACATCAAATTTACATCATACATCAATAACAAGATACAATGATTAAATACAAATGTGTAAAAGAGTCATGATTGTGATTCTAAGAATGTTTTATAACTATGCAATTTGCTAGAATGTTGTTGGGCTTACCTCACATGTTTCTTGTTTATCTTCAGAAATAATGGGATAGCCTGCAGTAGATTAGCCAGCAGACAGGGCAGTTCACAGTAGAGTGCACATACTGGATAACAGTGTTCTTCAAATCTGACTTTGGTGGGCCTGTAGAGTTTAGCTCCATCCCGAATACATTTTTCTTTTCTTTTTTTTACTATTGATAGAATCCTGCTGTTCTTAGGGACTGTTCGTTATTTATTTAAGGGGCCACCGGAGGAGTTTTGAGATCTGTTGTCAAAAAAGACATGACCCTCCCTTCGCCAGCAATAATTTTTTCTATGACCCTCCAAAATGATTGTGAAAAAAGGCATGACCCTCCCCGATAATTTATTGTTCTGTACTGGTTTGCGCTTGGCAAAGATGTTCAGATAGCCATTGTTTGTTTGTTTTTTAAACCATAAACTCTTGCTTTCTCATCTGGCTGTAACGATAGACCAAACCTACGATCCGGTTCGTATCACGATTTTTTATTTTAGATTTGAAAAAAAAATCATGTTTTCGGTGCTGATGCGGTGTGACTCGTTCAACATGTGGGTGGCGTTGCGAATAAAGCATCTAAAAGCTGCCACAAAGAACCGGCAAAAGTAATGATTATTAATGTCATATATTGCTAGACATTTTAATTGTTTTTAATAAACAAGTGTTTTCTGTGTCGACTGCAAAGATGAAGTTGACGATGCGTCGCGATCTTCTCAGAACGATCCAGAGAGATTTCATAAGGAGAAAGCAGTCTGTTTTCCTTCGTTATGAATTGTTCTGCATGTTTAAAAGTAGACATTTCAAGCTTTCTATATATTTCTCAGGTCTATGAGGCAAGTAGCCTACCTTACGCTGAGTTTCGGTTCATTTATGAGACAAGAGTCCAGTTCACTCGCCCGCGCCTCCGTGTCATGATTATCTATTTTCTACTATATTTAGACTACTTCTTATTTATTAAATCCACATGAAACATTGATTAAAAATAAGATAAAATTAATAAAAAACCAAAAATCACTTTAAAGAAATGCTTTGTACTTTCTGTTTGAGCTCTCTGTGCAATTTTTAAAGTTGCTTCAGAGCAGTCATGTGCGTGCGTAATGGAGAACTGTCACGTCCGTAACATTTTTTTTTTTTTTTTTTTTACATAAATGCAAACACGAAAAATAAAATAAAAATAATATAAAATTTAATTTTCTGTGGAGGCCGATCTTTATTCATCCGGTGGGTATATATATCTTGGTTTGCACAGTGTAATTTATAGAATTACTAAAAAATATTTTGCCACCTAAAAGTTAAAGATTTTTTTGTGTCACGTCACATGTGTATTTCCCTCATATTAAATATAAAACGCATGTGTAGACTGATATTTTTCTAATGTCTTGACTCCTTTCAGACGTTTCAAATAAATGCATTTTCTGAGAATTTTTATTTTAAGTTTTGACTGCAAATGTCACGTCCATTCACTGGAATCGCCCAGTTTTAATGAATTTATCCTCAACTAGTTTTTGTGTTGTAGGTCTATGTATTTTATGTTAACTTAAATAATAGCCTACTAATAGTGATTTAAAGATGTGGTAGCGCTGCGAAGATCGCGAGTCGTCAACTTCATCTGTCTAGCCGACACTGACATAAAAAATCTGTTTTATTAGTAAACAATTAAAATGTCTCCTGCTATATTGAACATATTTGCCTGTTCCTTACAAAACACTGACAGTGGGGTTTTTGACGTTTTTTTTTTTTTTTTTTTTTTTGAGCAGCTGACAAATTATTTCGACACACACACACACACACACACACACACACACGATATTAAACAGGATTTTTTTGTTGCTTTTTTAATACAATAAAAATTTCATTTAATTTATTGTTTAATAAAATTATAAGCCTATTATTTTTAGTTTATTAACAGCAACAACAGCTGTAAAGATGAAGTTGACGATCGCCATCTCCGTAGTAGTGAACACGCCTATAGAGAGAAATGCACATCATTACTACATAACCAGAGAGTAGCCTATTTCTTTTCGTTTTAAATGGTTAAAAAGACATTTCAAGCTTTCTTAAGATATATTTCATGTAGGCTATGTGAGGCATATGCTGAGTTTCGTTAAGTTAGGATGAGATGCGCTCCTGTTTACGAGCAGTGCAAGTGACCACGCGGGCGCCTCTATGATTGTGTTGTCTGCTATATTTGGTATTTGGCAATTGGTTGATAAAAAAAAAAAATATTAAAATTAAGATACAATTTATACAAAACGAAATTCACTTAAAAAATCGTTTTCTGCAAAACAAAACTTAATTAAGTGGTCAAAATCATGTCTGACCCGCTCCATGTCTCTCGATATTGCGTATACTCGTGTGTGCGGTTCACTTTTCATAATCAACATAGATGAAAAAATAACATTATTATATTTTAACAAAAATGAAACTAAATGAGCTTATTTAATGGTAACACAGTAGGCCTACAGACTCTGTAATTGTACAAATTGCTGCACATTCATTTTATTCTGAATTTTGCACACACAAGTTGAAATGTATTTGTTTGTGCATGCATGTAAAACATATCTCCAACATTTATCAAGTTCACTGATAATTATGCGTGCATTTATTAATTATTATCTTAATGAATAATGTAACATGGATGAAGCATGTAAACTGTTTGTTTAGCAATTGGATCGATCATCGCAAATAGATCCGAATGAAGAAACGTACAAAACCATAGGCTATAGAAAATGGGTGGGCCCGGACCTAAATGCCCACCCGGGTCCAATGGTAGCACCGCGGCTGGTGGTAGCCCTACATCTTACACATCGCGGAAACAAAATAAGAATGGAAACTAAAATATGCAGTATCGCCCTACAGCGCACATTCTATCAGCAGTTCTGGCGCCTCAGTCCCAATACTGTTAAACTCGACGTACGTTCACATCACATGTTAATGCAGCGGTAGAGTTACACTCACAGGACACTGTGCACTTAACAAAAGTTCATTATTTGCTCGTGCTTTAAAGTTTTGCCGGGTAAACATTTCTTTGGCATTCTGTTCTGACATGATGCACTTTTTCTAAGCGCGAACTGAAGTGCGCACGCACTGTCAAACAGCGCCAAACTGGATTTTTGTCGGGTCAGACCATAGGACCCATCTGATATCGAAGGGGGGCTGATAACGCGAGATCAACATGGAGCTAAATGGAAAAAATAGCACCAAACAAGCCACTTTGAAATGTTGCTGTTTTAATGAATATAAAAGTTGGGTGACCCTCCCCCTAGACTAAAAAAAGTTGGATGACCCTCCCCTCAACAAAGAATAAAAAGACATGACCCTCCCCTATTTTCCTCCGGTGGCCCCTTCCATAAATACCGAACGGTCCCTTACCTGCAGTGGTTCCCAAACCCCGTTTTTGTAGCCCCCAACACTGTACATTTCACATGTCCCCATTGAACACTTCAATTCAATCCAATTCAATACTACATCTCAATTCGCCTTCATATACTACACCCTAAAAGTATACTCCTTTTGTGAGGAAAAAGTACATACATTTGAGTATGTATGAGAGGCATGTAGTAGTATCCAGCTTTTGGACATAATACTTCATCATATTTAACAGACAGCTCTGTTGCTTAGTTATGTGCATCCTGTCACTGTTTAAACTGCCCTGTCAATCATCTTATCACAGTTTCACATTCCACAGATCCACAGTCTTTCATGAGGAGAAACTCTCATGTGGATAACATTTAATAAATAGGTTTACGTATATTAAACAACATTGAATAAATATATTTTTTCAATGCATGTAGATAAGAAAGTTGTTTGGCTGGCAGTTTATATGACACAGACTTGATTCTTTTTTTCAAAAAAAAAAGAGAAAATTCAAGATGGCGGCACCTTGTGGCGTGCAGTTACTTCAGAAAGAACAAAGTGACAATAATTAAACTAAACTAAATTGATATAGCTGATTTGTACTGAAACAAAAAAAAAGGAAACAAAATGCCACCGAAGAAAATCAGTAGCGCAGTTGAGGAAGAGTTGGAGGAGATTAGGAAATCTCTAAACTTCATGTCGGACGAATTGAGCAAAGTTGCTAAACAACAAGCTATGCTACTTGATCTGATGGATGAAGTCAAACAACTGAAGAACCTTGTGAAAGAGAAAGATAAGAGAATTGAAGGACTAGAGAGAAGGATTGATGATTTGGAACAATACACAAGAATGGATGATTTAATTATAAGCGGACTGGAAACAAAACATCTAACGTATGCTAGTGCATTGGCCAGAGACAAAGTTGGTGAAAATGCCCTGCCAGAGGAACTTCAAACGCTGGAAAATCAAGTTATCAAGTTTTTTGAAAGTAAACATATGTACATCCACTGCGATAATGTTGTGGCCTGTCATACCCTTCCACGAAGAAACAGCGGAACGAAGCCCGCCATAGTTGTTCGGTTTATGAATCGCAAGCATAAAACCGAGTTACTGAAGCAGGCAAAGAAGCTGAAGGGAACGGGGGTATACCTGAATGAACATCTTACAAAAAAGAATGCCGACATTGCAAGACACGCACGTACTCTGAGGAAACAGAACAAGATTCAAGCTACATGGACAAGGAATTGCAAAGTGATGATACGGCTAAATGGAACACCTGAGGAAGCCAAAGTACTCACAATAAGAGAACTTAAAGAATTGGAACAGTACGGATAAGTGAGGATTGCTTGGAGGAATATCCTTGTAAAATGATAAGTGTAAATCGTGGCTACAAGGTGATATTGACGATGGGGAGTTTGTTAATATTCATAAGGACTGTGTGTCTGGTCATTTACAAAGTCACTGTAAGTATGAACATTTAAATTTTAAAACTTTCAATCACACAGATTATAAAAATGTATGAGATTGATAATGACATAGACCCAGAAAACCACTTTTTCAATAATGTAAATAATAATTGTTGGATTTTTTGTGCAAGTTTAATAAATTTGATGTGATTGCTGTGTCAGAGACTTGGCTTGATAATGAGAAAGCACAAGATGTGGAATTGGATGGATATAATTTGTTTACGATTAACAGAGTTAACAAAAAAAGGAGGAGGAGTTGCTTTATATGTTGACACAGCGTTAAAATGTAGTTTGATTAAAAGTATGTCATGGACTATAGAAAACATTCTGGAATGCTTAACCATAGAAATCGACTTTGAAAGATCTAAAAATATAATAATTAATTGTGTGTATAGAACACCAGGAACATGTATTGAAACATTTATGAATAGATTAGTAGGTGTGTTAAATAAATGGAATGAGAACAAGTTACAAATTATATGTGGAGATTTTAACATTGATTTGTTAAATCCAAATGGACATAAGAGAACATCTGATTTTATTGATACAATGTATAGTAAAGGTATGTTTCCGGTCATTACAAAACCAAGTAGAATAACATCAGACACTGCTACACTAATTGATAATATATATACAAATGAAATTGGAGGGGAAATTGTAGGAGGATTATTTATAAATGATATGACTGATCATCTTCCAGTTTTTGCGATCTTTCAAAAAAAAATTACAAAACCAAATGAAAATAAGACAAACAAGGTTAAAATGATTCGACATAGAACACCAGAAGCCATTGCTGCCCTTGGGGAGGATTTAAAGAAACTTAACTGGAGTGAGGTTTATGAAAATGAAGATCCTAATAGAGCCTATGATGCTTTTTTAACCATACTGATTGAAAAATATGAAAAACATTGTTTTTTCAAGAAGTTTGTAAGGAAGCGAAAAAATGTGGACAAACCATGGATTACAAATGGAATAGAGAAGGCATGTAAAAAGAAGAATGCATTATACAGGAAATTTATTGCAACAATGACAAAACAAGCTGAAAATAATTATAAAATTTATAAAAATAAATTGGTAAGTATTATAAGATTTAGTAAAAAGGACTATTATCATACATTATTGAATAAGTATAAGAGTAATACTAAAAAAAAACATGGGAAGTACTTAATAGTATAATTAAAACGAATAGAGGAAAAGTAGATTACCCAAATTATTTTGTAAATGAAGACTCAGGAATTATAAATAAAGTGAATGACATTGTCAATACATTTAATGAGTATTTTGTAAATGTTGGTTATAAGTTAGCACAAGAGATTGTGGAGCAGAGAAATGAGGAAAGGCCAGATGAAGTAGATATCCCTAGTAATATCCATTCAATATTTATTAGGGGAACTCATGAAATGGAAATACTTGATATTGTTAATAATTGTAAGAATAAAAATTCAACTGATTGTAACGATATTGACATGTCATTATTAAAAAATATTATAGAATATATAGTAAAACCATTTACATATATTTGTAATCAATAATTTTTAACAGGTATATTTCCAAATAATATGAAAATAGCTAAAATTATTCCTATCTTTAAAAGCGGTGATAGACATCTTTTTTCCAATTACAGACCAATTTCTCTGCTTCCCCAGTTCTCTAAAATTTTGGAGAAACTATTTGCGCGTAGGCTAGACAACTTCATAGACAAACATAAACTATTGAGTGAACATCAGTATGGCTTTAGAGCAAATAGGTCAACTTCAATGGCAGTGATGGAAATGGTAGAAGAGATTTCCACTTCAATGGATAATAATGAATATACTGTGGGGGTGTTCTTGGATTTAAAAAAAGCTTTTGACACTATTGATCATGGTCTGTTAATGAGGAAACTGGAAAGATATGGTATAAGAGGCAAAGCCTATTTTTGGTTAAAAAGTTACCTTGATGACAGATATCAATTTGTCCAAATAAATGATGTTAGATCAGATTTAATGAAAGTTACTTGTGGAGTTCGACAGGGCTCGGTGTTAGGCCCCATAATGTTTGTACTGTATATAAATGATATTTGTGAAGTGTCAAAAATATTAAAAATGGTTTTGTTTGCTGATGACACTAATTTATATTGTTCAGGGAAAAATTTGGAACAGCTTCTGAATACAGTGGAAATTGAATTGATGATTTTAAAAAAAATGGTTTGATGATAATAGATTGTCATTGAATTTAAGTAAAACAAAGTTCATAACATTTGGTAATCGAAAGAGTATTAATAAAGTTAAAATTAGGATTAACAATGAGGAAATAGATAGAGTATATGAAAATAAATTTCTAGGCGTTATAATAGATCATAAATTATGTTGGAAACCACATATTAATCATGTAAAAAGAAAAATGTCACAATCCATTGCAATATTACATAAAACTAAACATATTCTGAATGAAAATTCATTATATATTTTGTATTGTGCGCTCATAGTTCCATACATGATCTATTGTGTGGAGGTTTGGGGACATGCATATAAAACCAATATAAATCCAATATATATGTTACAAAAAAGAGCAATAAGGATTATAAAACATGTTGACTATCATGAGCCAACTAATCAATTGTTTAGTAATTTAAATACTTTAAAAATTTTTGATTTAGTAAATTTCTATACTGTACAGATAATGTATAAAGTCTATAATAATTTGCTTCCAAACTGTATCCAGAGGCTGTTTGAAATAAGAGAAAGTCAGTATGGAAAAAGGGGAATGCATATGTTTAAAAAAATAAGGGCAAGAACTAATACAAAAAATAGATGCATATCTGTCAAAGGGGTTAATCTATGGAATAATTTGCATACGGAATTAGAATTGTGTAATTCACTTTGTAAATTCAAGAAAATGTTTAAAAACAAGGTGGTTAATAATTATTTAATTTAATGGGTATTAAAATATTTTTTTTTTTCCTTTTTTCCTTTTCTTTATTTTTTCTTTATATACTTTGTATATGTATGTGTGTATTGTATTAATCACTATTAGTGAAAAAGTGCCGCTCATTTGATTGACAATTATGTACAAAGGGTAGGCTTAATAAGCAGAGGCTTCAGCCTACACCTTTTCGGTTATTATGTATAACTTTATTTATTTTATGATTGATTGTCTGTGAGGACCGGGAAAATTAAATAAATTGAAATTGAATTGAATTGAATTCTTGTCTGTACTGTGATCATTTACAATGCTGCCTATGACAATTGGGTGGGAGTAAGCAATGCTATTTAATATATAATTTCAGTCCTATTCTAGTCAGTTTAAAGTAAATGGCTTATAATTCTGTTTTTCTTGTTTTCTTTGCAGCACGCACAATTGACAATGTGGTAGGTCGGTACCACAAAGTTGCGAAGGCCTACAAGAGTCAGGGGAGCATGAATAAGGCCTTCAAATTTGTAGGTGTGGATCGTAACACACTGGCTCTGTCTGCTCCCCTGGCTGAAATTACAATGGCAGCTCCAAAGTTTTTAAAGAGCCTCCCACCATTTAATCTCAAAAAAGAGAAGCTTTTAGATTATTCAAAGCGTTGTGCAGAATCAATGACTCCAGAGGTCCGTGCTAAAATTGAAGAGCTAAAAGCGAAAGGCAAGCTTCTGCCAATCAGCCAAAAGCATAATAATTAGTAAACGACTAGTATTCTCTAAGTCGACTAGTAGCAGCAGTATCATTTAATAAACTATTCCCGCACATCCCTAGTCTCCATTAACTCCCCTCATCTGAGCCACTAAGGCTGCAGTGGTGTAATTTTATCCTCATGAAGGGAATGTGTCCAAGAAAATCTGTACAAATAAATATATATATATATATATATATATATGTGGCAAGGTGGGTGACGTAGTTCAGTTTCATTGGCTCATTGGTACATGATTGTCACCCACCATAGCCTATTGGAGGTGGCACTGATGGTATTTTAGGGCTGGAGTTAGATCGCCTGGTGTGCGTCACGACTGGGACCGCCCATACTGAGCGCGCTGGTGTAGACGGTACGTGGTTTCTCTTGGTTTGTAGCTGTTTGGCTAATAGACGTGAGCATGTGGATTGTAAATGTAGACTTTCTCTTTTCTCAGTGCGTTTTATGCCTGGTTGGGTCATAGGCTGTCCACTGCATGTTAGGTATGTGCGCGATTCTGTTTACCTACTGTTATTTTGGCGTCGGGTGATTAATTATCTGTTTAACTCTTAGCCGTGAAATCAGTGAAAAGTCTTCCTGCATGTTAATTCATTATGAGCTGTGAGTGACCATACACCCCGTGTGGCACGAGGAATTGCGTGGGGTAAGTGTGATTTAATCTGCTTCCTCTTTTTCACAAGACCTGTATCTAATTAAGCATCCTTCCTTAGTGCGCTGAGCTGTCTCTTCCATCGCGTTTCTTGAAGGCGGAAGTTTATATCCGTTGTTAAAGGAGGATGCGCTGCTGTTTTTCCTTTCCTGCTGTTTTTGGGGCTGGTTTACATCTAGGGCATTATTAATGTCATCGTTCGTGCCCTGTTAAGTGTTTACGCTCAGGGAACTCTGATTCTGGGACCTGCTCCAGTGATCATTCGAACTGTTGCATTCATTTCATTTTGTGTGTTTATGTTGTTGTTTACTAGTATTTTGTTTTGTATATTTTCAATAGTTCAAGCTTGTTATTGTAATAGTGTTCTTTATAAATGTTTTTGTTTACTTTGATGGAAATATTTCCACTGTATGATTGAACTTAATTTGTTTTGTTTGCTTTGGTGTATTTTAGGCACTGCTGGCTCGAGGCTGGGAGGCTAGTTAGCTAGTTTTGAGTACTACAGGTGGTGGTGCAGATGTGTGGAGTGCAGTGCTGTTTGGATTCACCTCTCACTGCGTGTGTGTGTGTGTGTGCGTGTTACACAAATCCACAGATAGGGTCTCCACTCCATCTAGCCTGCCCCAGCCACTGGAAAGCCTGTGTCTTTTATGTCTTTTGTTTATTTTTATTTTTTGTTGTGACTATTTTCCAATTGACATTTTTATTTTTGTCCAGTACACAGAGTATCTGATTGCTACAGGGCTTGATGGTGACCAGACATTGATTATCATGGAACATTTGAACTATTTATGATGATTGAATAAAGTCTTTTTGTACATTGTTCACACGCCTCTCTCGGATTATTTCAGCCTACGAACCTGTGTCCCTTATTTTGGTTATTTCCCCGTTTTATTACGGGGTGGCGTAGTCGGATTGTATTTGTTCAAACGTACTTATAACGTTGATTTCTCCCCCCCCCTCCTTCCTTCAGCATTGCCACATATATATATATATATATATGCCATCCTTGTTCTGGATACATATTTTAACATTTTTGAACGTTAACATTTTGAGCTGAAACTTCACAGACACATTCTGGGGACACCTGAGACTGATATTACATCTGTCTACACTTGTCTTTGAGTGAAAAGTGCAGGCCATCTGTTCCTTTTGGACAAAAAGGCTAGAGGATTTGTTTCCAAGACAGTTTCGGTAATGGCAGCAATAACTGAGGCATCCAGTGAACAGTTGTGTTAGTCTAAGACCTGTTTAACTGACATCCCAGCAAGCTCTCCAACATTACTACCGATGCTTACAAGTTCTTCAGCTATTTCTTGAATGGCTGTCTTCGAGACATGTAAAATGGCTTCCATGCATAAAAACAGTGAAGCCAATTTATGTGGAGTCAAGCCCTCAACAGGAAGATCTGGACTGGACTGGACTGGGTGCAAACACCCTTCGGCTGGTAGGCGGTCCGCAGGCTGATCATCTGTATGTTCAAACCTCTCCTCAACCTCTTAGACTTGACATGAAATTAACTCTGCTTTAAAATGTCCAGTATTATGGGAATGATGTATTTTACACCTGTGTGCTGCAAACGTAGAGAACACACAAGCTTGAACACTGCCGTCTTCAAATGGGCACTGGACATTGTCATTGTTTTTCAGGTGAATACCCAGATGGGAGAAGTACTGTTCACAGGCCTCTGAGAAACTGCAGAGGTTACACTTCAGCCGGGTCTTCACGTGATCTACAGGTTTAGCATGATGTGTATGCAGATGTCTCATCAGTGTTGCCTGAGTTGTGAAGGAGCAGACACATTCTTGGTCAACACATGGCAAAGGACACGTCCTCCCATGATGTCCATGGTTTAAGTTGTAATGCTGAATGATCAGTTTTCTTTTTGTACTGTCAAAAATGCAGTCCTTACAAGTCCACTTCATCTTCACGTCAACACCAACATACCTACAATAAAAAAAGGTTTATAAAAAATAAAAAAGAAATAGTCAAGTCTCACAGGCTTAAAGTTGGCATGAAGCAAAGTTTTGATCATATGACAGGAAACCACACCATACAACAGACCTTTATGATCCCAGCGGAGCAGATTACCGGAAGTGCTCGCCAAAGCAGTGTATTTTCCTCCGGTTATGTATATTTTCAGTGTGCTGTTAACACACAGCTGACTAAACGCCTCTTAAAATGAGCATCCGCAGAGTGATTTCTAAATCTGGACAATTTCAGAGACAGGAGAAGAGATATTCTGATGATTACGGGACACAGGATTCTCCAAACTCAAAGCAACTTGTCGTTGTTTAATCCAACATAAGCCGAGGCTCGTAAACGTGATTATTTTACCACACGCTGTCAGTGCTCGACTAAACTGATGACCACGACGCTGCAGTGTGTGTGTGTGTGTGTGTGAATAAGATCAGAATGAACATTTATTTGTATTAAATATTTTTCTGTGTCAGTTTTCATTGACAATCATTTCACTGTATGTAATTCACACAATTATGGCAAAATTCGTACTATTCAAATCAGTTGCGCTGTCAACGCATTAGTTTAAGATTAATTAAATGTTTAAATTTCTTTAAGGCAGCTGCAACTGCACATTCGTCCATCAAGTTTAATACTGCTCTTACAAAAATGAACCATGGTTTTACTACAAATAATTAAAAAAAACATGGCTACTAAATTTTTACTATAATGAAACCATGTTTAGTTTTCGTAAAGGTGTTTATCAGTCAAATGAATTACAAAATGTAAATTCAACAGGTATGAAATATGATCAGGGTATCAGCAGATGATACTGAGCTACAGCTTAAACTGCAAGCAGCCCAGCACAGCACGCCCACGAATTAAAGATGATGACACTGTTCTCACAGTTTCTTGCAGGAACACCACCTCACCCAGGCCATGCCACCGGGTCGAGCTATTACCCAGATCAGGTTCACCCACCTAGGTTTAGTCAAGACCCTGGTCCCTTTACTCAGGATCACACACGCCCAAGTTTTCCCCAAAATGATGGCCACCCCTGTCCCCCCTTTTACCAGGATTATGTCTCTGCTGGTCCCTTTCACTATTCCCACCCTCCATTCTTTTCAGATAACCGTACACCCCTCCTACCCCCTGATACCCCACCTCCATAAACCTCCACCACCCGTCAGCCTCCACCCTCTCAACAGGGCCGCATCTGCTCTGAGCCAGTCGGTTCCCCCAATCCAGACTCAAACACACCCGAGTCACAGTTTTCATCACCCCTGCCTTCAGAGGATGACTAGTCATTCTCAAGTCATCTTCTAGTATGTTCTAGTTTTTGACTAGTCGGGATGACATGTTTTCTAGTGTTTTCCTCATAAGGTCTTCGTTTCCGGTTTACAAATCTGGTCTTTGGGGTCTATATGACCCCAACAATTGATAGAGAAATTGGACAAAAAATATACATTTTTAATTATACAAATAATATATGTTTTTTTTTTGTTTACTTCTCATCTATTCATTAATGCTGTGTTTTGGGGGATTTGAAGTACTTTTTTTACCTATTTACTGCAAAATTCCTCAACTACACCATTAGCATACATATGAAATATAGTTTTTTTTATGAAAAAAACACATTAATGATGATCAAATTTAACTATGAGTTGTTTCTGGATATTGATCTAGGTGTTAGATGCATAATTCTGCCATCTGCTGGTTAGATGTTTTTTTGTAGCTAATATAGTTTTAGCCACAAAGTGTAATTACCATATACTTCCAGCAGAGGCCCCATAGAGATCCATTCATTTTTCTGGATGTGACTTAATGCTCTAATGCTGCGTTCACACCAAACGCGAATATGCGTCTGGCGCGAGTGATTTCAATGTTAAGTCAATGGTAAGACGCGTTTACGCGCGTCTGGAGGTCTTGCGGCGCGAATGAGGCGTTTAGCGCGGCGCGGTAGACGCGAATTCGCCTCATTCGCGCGAAATAGACGCGAATTGAGCGTCTGGCGCGTTTCGCGCGTTAAGCGCGAATTGTGCTTTTTGTGCATCACGCGTTTGACGCGAATTCGCGTCTGCCGCCCGAGTTGAAAAATCTGAACTTCTGCGTCAATTCGCGCCGCGTTAACCAATCAGGAGCCTGCCTGCTTGCTGCTGTCACGTGGTGAACTGACAGTTTAACCCTCTGAGGTCGGCAAACGCGCCCCCGCGTTTTGCTGAACTTTTTTTACATTGTAGCACTTTAAACTTAAATTACTCCGTCATTTATGGTCATACAGAAAAAATAAATATAAAAAAAGAATCTGTGATATTTCTACTTTTGTATGTGTCCACTTACAATCAAATCAAAACATTGTGCTTTTGTAAAATAAAGAAAATAAACAGGGTGTGCGTTCTGCCTCTCCGTCGCGGTGAACTTTTTTTTCTTGAGCACGTCTATAAACTGAAACAAAACTCAGCGAATACTTGTCACACATTTATGAGCCATATACCTTTATAAACATTTAAGTGTGTACTTTTAAATGATCGGATTCAAACTGAAAATAAATATTCTCTGTTTAAGTAATTTGTATAAAACCAACAAGATGTCCAGCTTCTCAAACGCTTCCTAATTACTTTTAATTTGACCACGCCCACTCGCGCAAAAGATATTCACATGCAAATCTCCACATGGAACGCGAACGCGCTCATTACCTCAACAACAAAACACTTCATCAGTCTCTGCTTTTCGTCGAGTTTGAGACAAGAAAGATAAGGTAAGAAATTCTTACATATTAGTTTGTTATTGTTGCATAAATTTCACATTGCAGTTGAACTGTTGCTAGATATATGGTGAATATTATAATATTTAGACCCGTGTTTACTGTTACTGTGTTTGTGGATATCTGCTCAAACGTAGATATGTATATGGTAGGCCTAACCATAATGTTTTATATTTGAGCGCGATCGCGTTTGAATGTATCATATTTTTGATCGCGATCGCGTTTGAATGCATCATATTTTGGAAAAGCAAAACGCTCCAAACGGCTTCATGTTTTACTATTATCTCATTTCATATCATCATAACGAATGGAAACATTTGAAGTAACATGATAATCAATATATTTTTCTCTAGCTTAGTTGTTACTGAAATCTTTTTGAAAATGTATATAGGCTGCTATATTGTTATTATTTTATGCAGCACTGCGCATAGCCTATGCCTACAAGGCACAACAAACGTGGTGTTCATTATATAATATATTGTTGGAAACATTTGTGTGAGTGTGTGTGTGTATTCTGTGAATTTTAAAAAGCAATTTTAACCAGAAAAATCTCAAATGTATTCCCAAAATCGTGCAGGCCTTTCTCTTGATATCAGTATGTGCACTTTTTTTTTTTTTTTTTCAGGACCAGATGCCACTGAGTCCTGCTGACTTCAACATTCACAGTACATGTCTCTGTACATGAACATGGTAAAGTGAAAATCAAACACCTTGGAAATGAAAGGTATGTACAATGTTTTTAGGAATGGCACAAAGGTCTCTTTCTTTGGATCATTGTTATCAATAAGTTTTTTTTTGTTGTTGTTGTGTATCTTTGGATTATGTTGTAAATAAATCCAAACAATTTTAAAAGCCATTCTTTTTTTAATCTCCTCATTCTTTGTGCAAGGTTGGTCAGAATGATGGGCCCTGATAAGCTCCTAATAGGGCCATTAGGGTGTGTCTTTGTCTTTCTCAGGTGTAAAAAGCCTTACATATTAATGAGATGATCCGCCCCTTCGCATATTGCTTTTTCACACAAAACACGTCGTAAAAATTTTAAATCAATATATTGTCTTCTCTGAATGAGCAGTCAGGGTGATTTTCACATAGTTTTAGAGCAAATATTCTAGGCTACGTGATACAATTTTCAAAAGTCTTGTGAAGAAATAATAAGTATGGGTTTCATGGCCTTATTTCAGTGAGAATTTTTTTTTGTATTTTCACAAACCACGCATAAATGTCATTATCTCAAAACTACAAACTTTTACACACATGCTGTTGATATATTATTGTAGCAGAGTTTGTGCTGAATACAGTGTAATTAGACTTTAGCCATGAAAATGTCACAAGTAACAGAAATAAGCACAAATGTCAGAGCATGTCAGAACACCTCCAGGGCCCAGAAAACAGCTCAGACCCCAGAGGGTTAATGTTATTTTATGTTTGGCCTCAATAAATTATTTTGTAATATGACTAAAATGCACAACAAAGCAAATCTTTCACATAAAAACTCGATTTCAATATGAGAGATAGCCTACTCATTTGTATTGAATGCTATTTATTCCATATCTATTCTAGATTAGCCTATATGAAACTTTATTAATCTAATGTAAAGACACCAAACACAATTAAGTGTATAAAAACTTTTCAAAAAAATAACAGGACAGGTTTCACTTTTGGAGGCTGCCTCCATTTATTATCAAAACAAAAATAAATGACAGATTAGGTGCGGGCGAGGGTGAACCTCGCGCCGGGCTGTACAGCGCGGGCTCGTCATGCAGAGACCACTCGAGGCCGAGGCCTTATACGGCCTACGCTGTCCTCGTCAGCGTCCTCACCGTTAGGTCCACCAAACCTACCTCCTGGAGCAAATTGTGAAACTCCTGAAACCCTCCAGAGGTTTTGGTGGACCCGAGTACAGCGACGATGTCCCCTACGCAGCTGTTTCTGCTCTTCAGATCATATAAGAGCGGTGACTCTCTCGATTAATGCTATTGCTAATGTTAGATAAACATCTACAAAAGATGGCCGCCAACAGCTTAGAAACTTTCGCCTCTTGACGCGCGTAAATTTCGCTTCAAACTTTTGATTTTACGCGCGTCAATTTCACTCTTGACGCGCGAATGCACACAAAGTGGTCACGCGTATAACTAGACGCGGCAGGCGCGAATTTTGACGCAGATTCGCGTTTGGTGTGAACGCAGCATTATAATAGCTTTTTTATGAATTACATATTTAAACATTGACAAAATACTGATTTAATGTATTTTAAAAAGTTTAGAATTTTTTTTTTGTTTTGTTTGAGGTCTTTTGAAGTGTCTTATTATTGCAATAATGCTATATAAATTTGCAATAATATCTTTATTGTTTGTCTCTCTGTGTGTATTTGATCTGTGTGTAGTCATGTTCTTTCCACGTTGCATTTGTGCTCTCATACCATACCTTCATTTATGTGTGAAATTTTTTTGATTTATGCAGAAATTATTGATTTTATTTCACAATTTCAGTAAAAATGCTTTCTTTTGGAGTCAGACCTTTGTGTGTGTTTGTGTGCGCGAACATGTGTGTGTGCAAGTGGTCATGTTTGTTCCACATTTCATTTGTGCTCTAGTACCAGGACTTCATTGTGGTACAGATTTATTCTGGATTTATATATATTTTTTGACAAATGAAAAATAAAAAACATTTTTTCTTCGATTTTCCCATTCATTTCAATGTGGGGTCATATTGACCCCAAGGGACAGATTTGTGACTTTTTTTTTTACATACCTTTAGAACGACCGAATCAAGCCCAGTTTTTTTCTGTGTGTATAGATAAAAAATGTAGGAAAAGTCACCAAATTTTATTCCACTGAGATGAAGGGAACCATTTTTTTTTATTAAAGAAAAGTCGCTTGGGGTCATATAGACCCCAAG
Source organism: Rutilus rutilus (assembly GCA_021464565.1). Lineage (NCBI taxonomy): Eukaryota > Metazoa > Chordata > Actinopteri > Cypriniformes > Leuciscidae > Rutilus > Rutilus rutilus. The sequence goes on from JAJAQA010000005.1 coordinate 1,557,652, forward strand.
GACCAATTGAGGGTTAAGGAGAATGTCAAGGTCAGACTAAACTATAGTTATTTTTTATTTTTCGGAAGAGCATTTTTTTCTTATTGTAATGTGTATAAAATGTTTGATATATAGACAGACTGGAAAATGTTAATTGTTTGAATAACAGTAAAAATAAATACAAGTTCAGCATTAGGAATGTTGTCTTATCTTTTATTACATTGTTTACCTTTATTATTGAGCAGAATATTGGGTCAGTGCCTCCCTGATTGTTAGTGTCTGGATGTCTGCAATGCCCAGCGGGTCAACAGCACCTGGTGGTACGTCAGGAGGTCCAGCTGCACTCGGATCTTCACTGTAGGCCTCATTGTGTTTTCACAGATGTTATGCAGAGTGCAGCATGTGGAGGTAACTGTGGGGACCAGTGATATGTCCACATCTAGACGTTTTGACACGCACCTCCACCGACCTGTTAATCTTCCGAACGCACACTTCACCGTCATCTAGCCCCGCTTAGTCTCTTGTTAAAATGACGCTGGTGTTCGGTCAGATTCCCAGTCTCGGGTACCCCTTCATTAGCCAGGACCGAAGTGGGAAGGCTGGATCCCCCAACAGCATGATGGGCACTTGTGTGCCCTGGATCTCCTCAGTGGTCTTTGGTCATGAAAATAACAAATTACAACTCGTACTGAAGAGAAATACTGTGATAATGACATTACTATGCTAATCAAGGGAAATGTTTTAAGTTTTATAATTGCACGTCGAAATGTTGTGTCCTCGTAAGAGAGCATTGGTGCCAACCGCACACACAATGTTTCAAAAGTTTCTCGCCGCATAAGAAAGTTGCTGACCCACAGTTCTTGACCCCAGGTCCTACACCGCGATCCCACCAGTCTGGAGTCCTGTGCCGCATCCAGACCTCCCTTTGAGCCGATGTTGCAGCGATCAGCGCTAAAGTCGCCCAGGCTGCAACAAGGGCTCTCCTCTTTTTTCTCCGCCGGACGAGACCAATGTTTTGCTGCTTTTTTTGTTGACTTTTCAAAATATTGTGGAAAGCAAAAGACTGGATAATTTTATTTGCATCTGCATCCATTGTATTTCGTGCTGTTTTACTTCCTTTTCCGGGTCAGAACGTCTACATTTGGTAGTTTCGGCAGTGTATAGTGTTAATGCAGAAATCGGATACGGGTCACTTTTAAAAGATGATGTAAGCGGGTCGTCAAAAAAATCGGATATAGTCAGCAAATCGGATTTGGGCACCAAGACCTGCAGTGTAAATGCAGCCTTAGTGATTGAGGTAAAACACATGACGGAACCTGCGAGTAAATTACAACGAGTGAATCTTCTATGTGCAAAACACTCTGATTCGAAATACAGTCAATAATCTTAAACTCGTGACAACATCGTGTGTAATTCACCCTATTATCAAGACTTCTTAAAACGAACATGACCAAAAGCGTGATGAAATGGCGCGAGGACGGCAAGATCCAAACTCCGAATAGTAATAATGAAAACCGTGACATTTCAAACCACAGACGTATTCCTTGTTATTTCTGTCACCCATATCGATTACATTTGACAGTTAAGTTACTTTTTTAATTCAAAGATTGTGGTGAAAACGTGCCTATATCTGGCGCTCTGCAAATGAGAAGTGACTGAAGTAAAAAATCTGGTGTTACAATATATTCGGTTCCTGAAATATCTGGTTCCAGTGGGTGGAGCTACCATGAATATTCATGAGACCATAGCGTGGGCGGGGCAACAGATACTAGCGAGTGGAACAGAAATTATTGGCAGTAAACGCCCACTGCTATGATTGGATAACAGTTTTCTCATATTATAATGAGCTTCATGTAATGTGTGAATCGGTGGGCGGGGCTAAACGGGCAGTGTTGAAGTAGGCGTTGATCTTCTGCGGAGGCGGGGTTTGATACCCTTTGACCTCATAGATCCCCGCTGTGAAAAACCTGTCATTCGCTGTGCCTGCTGTCAATAACAGCTTTTAGTGGACTAACGAGGACGTTTTCAGTTCTGAAACTTACAGGAAACTAACTAACTAACTAACTAACTAACTAACTAATGACTAAAGTTTCTCAGTTCATCACCCCTTTAAGTAATCACAGTTTGCAGTCCAAAAAGAAACAAATGTGTAGCCCACCTAAACTGCACAGGGCCAAAGTACTGTAATTGCTGTGATTCTCCGTGCCCCTAGATGGCGCTGCTTCATGTTTATTGGCTGAGCCACTCGGTTGTGTAGCTAAAGGAGATGAGCGATCGGTTTATTTTCTACCCTCTTATGGCAAGCCGTTTTAGCTTAAATTGTACCCAGCGTTACTCGTCGTAATTGCATTTTTACTAGTAAGAATTCAATTAGAGAGCTCTACAATTCAATTCTTTTCTAGTAGCAATTACAATTAGAGAGCTCTCTTATTCAATTATTACTAGTAAGAATGCAATTGTAGAGCTCTTTAATGCAATTATTACTAGTAAAAACTTGTATTCATTAGATGCAAAACAGATTACACCCATTTCCTACTTTTCAAAATAAAAGCCCTTTTAGGCGTGGTTAGATATTACCATATTATATAAAAAATTGCATTCATATTACTGTTACATTATGATGACGACTGGGATGTAGCCTACTTTGTTGAGGGATAGGAGCCAACATCTTCAACCATGCTTTTAATTGGAAAACATATACCGCTATGTGCCTGCTGCCTGGTATAACCTATGTTCTTTCAAAGATGCATGCGCGTCACTTTTGAATTTTTTTCTCAGGTCACGTGTTTATAACCGGTGCCGCGCCCATTACGCTGAACAGAGAACATAAATGGAGGCGTTATCCGTGATTAATGCAGTCAGAAGAAAGATTTTATCTATCAAACGAAATTTTATTCGTGGGAACTGTACGCTTTATGATTTAAGTGTGATCGACTCGTTGCTTAACAATATACAGAGAATAAGCCAAGATGATTTGGAAAAATACAATGATCTCCTTGACAGTCTACGGGTATTACGAACAGCCATCACATCGAGGCATCAGCAAGTCCTTTCCACCACTGCCCCGCTCATACGAACAGGTATGTCTACATCGGTCTACATACACACACACACACACTACCGTTCAAAAGTTTGGGGTCAGTAAGATTTTTAATGGTTTTTAAAAAAGAAGACAAAAATTGAAAAACAAAGAAGTATCTTCTGCTCACCAAGCCTCCATTTATTTGATAAAAAAAAACAAGAAATATTATGACAATTTAAAATGACTGTTTTCTATTTTAATATATTTTAAACTGTAATTTATTTCTGTGATCAAAGCTGAATGTTCAGCATCATTACTCCAGTCTTCACTGTCACATGATCCTTCAGAGATCAGTCTAATATGATGATTTGATGCTCAAGAAACATTCATTATTATTATCAATGTTGAACACAGTTGTGTACAATTTTTTTCAAAATTCTTTGATGAATAGAAAGGTCAAAAGAACAGCATTTATTTAAAATAGAATATTTTCTAACATTATAAATGTCTTTACTGTAACTTTTGATCAGTTTAACTCATCCTTGATGAATAAAAGTATTGATTTATTCTATTTCTTTCCCCCAAAAATAAAATAAAAATTCTTACTGACCCCAAACTTTTGAACTGTAGTGTTTAATGTTACAAAAGCTTTAGATTTCAGATAAATGCTGTTCTTTTGAACTTTCTATTCATCAAAAATTCAAAAATTGTACACAACTGTTTTCAACATTGATAATAATGAGAAATGTTTCTTGAGCATCAGATCATCATATTAGAGTGATTTCTGAAGGATCATGTGACACTGAAGACTGGAGTAATGATGCTAAATTACACTTTACTGTATATTCACATAGAAAACTGTTTTAAATTGGATTAATATTTCACAATATTACTGTTTGTATTTTTAATCAAATAAATGCAGCCTTGGTGAGCAGAAGAGACTTCATTTAAAAACATAAAAAAATCTTACTGACCCCAAAGAGAGAGAGATTTTATATCTTTAGATTATGTGTTTTTAAATTGTTAGATGACATCCATAACATCCCACTAAACATCAGACGTCTATTGGACAGGCAGATCATGTCTATATTGCGTCAGTCGGTTCAAGAAAGACCAATTTTTGACCTTTATGCAACGTGCAATCTAGGTCTGCTATTTGGACATCTAACCATGACCCCACCTGGACGTCAATATAATGTTCAATATTTGAACGCCGGAATAGGTAATTTTCTGGATGTTATGTGGACGTCTAAGACAGGTGAAGGAAATGGACATGATCTAGGTTTGCAAAGTTACCTCCAAATGAGGTCTTTTCTACGTCATGTTTGGAAGTCAGATTTTGGTTCCCTGAAGGTGCAGACTGTGACGCCATGTGGACGTCTAAGACAGGTGCAGGAAATTGACATGAATATTTTTTATTTTATTTACAAATATCAACATTGTTATCATCAACATGATTAATATATGAATACAGATTATTTATATTTATTTAAGATCATTTTCCAAAAACTCTATTTGATCGTCTCAGCATCAGGTGATAACTGGAGACGCGTACAAAGGTATGATACTGTAGCTCAAACAGTAGAGTGTTGGTGCTTGTAACGCTAAGATCACGAGTTCGAGTCCCAGTGTGTGTGTGTGTGTGTGTGTGTGTGTGTGTGTGAGTGTGTGTGTGTGTGTGTGTGTGTGTGTGTGTGTGTGTGTTATTAAACATGATTCCTCTGCTGTGTGTGTGTGTGTGTGTGTGTGTGTGAGTGAATCATGTTCTGAACAGATCAAGAAGGTGAGATGAATCATCTCTGAATGTGTGAGTCTCATATTTCCTCTCTCTTCTCTGTGTGTGTGTGTGTTTCTCTTTATTTCACTGACAGAAGTTCAGCTGTTATTAATGTGATGAAGAGACAATAAGAGACTCTAGAACATCATCTCAATGTCACTGATTTATCATGAGCTCAAAGCATTATGGGTAGAGTCTCTCATCAGGCTATTCTCACTCATCAACACAGTTTCACTGATCCATTATAAACCCCAAACCCAGGATAGAGTGTGTGTGTGAATGTGGTCTGGACTGAGTGTATGAGGCTCAGTGTGTTTCTGTCAGAGACGCTGTAGAAGGACAGAGTTCCTGCACTGTGATCCACACACACTCCTACTCTACACACTCCTGCTCTCCACACTCCTGTTCTGCTGTTGGCGTTTAAAAGGAGTTCAGTCTCTATCTTATTGTGTCTGAATGAGTAACCGTAGGCGGAAGAGCAGAACAAACTCCAGGACTGATCATTATATCCAAACCGACACTCATCACCCGCTCCCTTCCTGCTGATGCTCTTATATGACACTGATATATACACATCATACCCACTCCACTTAATCTCCCAGTAACAGCGTCCACACACACTCTCTCTACACAACACCTGACGCACATCATCAAATCTGTCTGGATGATCAGGATACGGCTGCTCTGTGTGAGTGCGAGTAATCTCTCTGTTCCACTTAGACAGACGGAGGTGTGTATTCAGTGTGTTCAGATCCAGAGTGAGGCGATGAGGATCTGATGGAGAGAAAACACACATCAGTGAATTACAGAAACTCTCTATCTCGAGTCTTCATTTCAGATCTGACTCGCTCATTCAGGACTGAGCGACCGATGATAATAATAAAGCACTAAAGAAATATCATTCTGTCACAGCTTTTGTCCTGAATGAGGCTCTGTGTGTGTGTGTGTGTGTGTGTGTGTGTGTGTGTGTGTGTGTGTGTGTGTGTGTGCGTGGTTACCAAACAGAAGAGATAGGACTCTTAAAGGTGTTGTGTGTGTGAGAGAGTGTCTGTCTGTGTGTGTGTGTGTGTGTGTGTGTGTGTGTGAGTGTGAGTGTGAGAGAGAAAACTAAAGTCAGAATCATTCTCATCTTGTCTGAATGTTGGTACAAATGTACAAAGGTGTTTTTTTTCTTTTTTTTTTTTCTTGTTTATATAAATGTATTCATGCATTTGTTTACTGATTGATTGATTTAATTTATTGATTATTTGTGTATGTAATGTCCATTTATTTAATGGACAATGCTTTGGCAATACTGTACAAGTCATGCCAATAAAGCTCATTTGAATTGAAATTTAATTGAGAGAGAGAGAGAGAGAGAGAGAGAGAGAGAGAGAGTGTGTGTGTGTGTGTGTGTGTGTGTGTGTGTGTGTGTGTGTGTTTGTTTGTTTATATTACATTGTGGGAACTAGGGGTTGCACGACTACTGATTTCTGCTAGTCGATTTCTTATCAAAACAATACTCGAGTTACTCGACTACTCGTGGTTCATGCTACTGTAAATGAAGACATGAAATAGCTAGATCTTATCAATAAACATTATTAATTCATAGCCTAATGCAACAATTACATAAGTAAACTCTCAAAACATTATAATTATGACATTTCATTTTTAAATTTTAATGTAACAGTCTAAAGCCAAATAAATAGCCGTTCTTGCCTTTCATTTCAGACGTCTGCTTCGAGGGGCCGTTCACATATCGCGTCTTTCCGCGCTCAAGGTCGTTATTTCAAATGTAGGCGCGCGCTCATAATGAAAGCAACATGGTGCGCTAGTTTTTCCAGGCGGGTTTTTCCTTCTCATCTCCAGAATTATATCTAGTAGTAAAGCTAATGCAAGGGCTAGAAATAAATTAATCCTTTGCTGAATGATACTTCGTCGTCATCATGGAGAGCGCAGTTTGGTTGCATAGCAACGACAGACGCCACGGGAGCGCAAGCGCTTGTAGGAGACAGCGGCACGGCCGCGCGCGCTTTCCACACGTTTTTAGACGCAATATGTGAACGGCCTCTTGCAGAGTTGGCCAATTACAATATTTTTGCCATCCTTGATGAAATACTTCCACACATCTGACGTGTGGTGTCTGTTGATGACGTTCGCCATTTTTAATTCATTTATGGTTAATGGACGCTCGAGTAGTCGATTGTTTCCGACAGCGTCGACTAGTGGTTGAAGTAGTCGATCTATCGACTACTCGACTAGTCTATGCAAGCCCTAGTGGGAACCAAATGGCCCCACAAGGATAGTAAAACCTGAGATCACCTCCATTGTGGGGACCAGCCAGCGGTCCATGAGGGAAATGGGTTAATAAACATACTAAATTATATTTTTTTGAAAATGTAAAAATGCAGAAAGTTTTCTGTGATGGGTAGGTTTAGGGGTAGGGTTAGTGTAAGGGGACAGAATATACAGTTTGTACGGTATAAAAACCATTACGTCTATGGAGAGTCCTCACAAATATATGTGCGCCTGTTTGTGTGTGTGTGTGTGTGTGTGTGTGTGAGTGTTTATGTGAGCATGTGTGAGAGAGTGTATGTGAGTGTGTGAGTATGTGTGTGTGCAAGTGTGTGTGTGTGTGTGTGTGTGTGTGTGTGTGTTTGTGTTTGAATGTCCATATGTGTGTGCAAGTGTGTGTGTGTGTGTGTGTGTGTGTGTGTGTGTGTGTGTGTGTGTGTGTGTGAATGTCCATATGTGTGTGCAAGTGTGTGTGCAAGTGTGTGTGTGTGTGTGTGTGTGTGTGTGTGTGTGAATGTCCATATGTGTGTGCAAGTGTGTGTGTGAGCGTGCGTGTGAGAGATTGTGAGTGTGCGCGAGTGTCCGTGTGAGTGTCCGTGTGTGTTTCTGCGAGTGTGTGCGTGCGAGTGTCCATTTCTGTGTGAGAGAGTGTGAGTGTGTGCGTGCAGGTGTGTGTTTGTGTGTAAGTGTAAAAAAGCCCATGTTCAGTTTATGTTCATTTATTACAAGGGCTGTGCAGCTATTATGTTGGTCATTGATTTGAATGTGAGGAGGCGTGGCTTAAGCTGAGCGCGCGCGAGAGAGCGGATCATTGTTTCGGTTTGGATCCTGAGGGAAAGTTGAAGTCCTGCAATCTTCCCTGAAAGGCAGTAAATAAGATCGATTAAAATCTCTTTCTGCAGCGCCTTCACTTTGTGAACTGCAGGAAAGAATATTTGTGGTCTTCATTGGCAGCGGATGGTATTAACTTCGTGCTGAAGTTTCCATGGTGACGATTCTCGAATGTGCGTCATTGAAGATTGTGAGTTACATTTTGAGTATTCATTATATTATTATTGTGTCACTTATTCACTGTTTAGTTTGATGTACGGCTGCTACATTATATTTTGTTATATGAGAGTGTGGTTACCTGATCGTGTGAGATATTATGTTAATAGCGGCATACGTGATCAGCCATTATATACTTGTAACGTCTCAGCAGTTCTGCCGTGTTAATTGCATATCTATACAGTTTTCTGTTACTGATTACATTATTTGTTTATTGTAGAACCACATTTGAGAGTCATACATCGAGTGATACACATCCTAGGTCTACTTGCATTTATTGTCGCAGAGGATTCACCATTCATCGGAAGGTCTGAGACGACAGCTTCACATCACTGATAATTTACATTTCGAAGAGACTAACACAGACTCTTATAATCATTGTTTCACTGCCGAATCACAGACCAGCTGTATCCTTGAAATTCAACTTTGTTGAAATAATTCATTGTTTATTTGTTTATTATTGTGCGTAGGCCTACGCTCTTCATATGTACATTTTCTTTTACATTTATGTGATTTTTTGACTGTGAATATTTACACATTGTATTTGATTTGTTATCCAACATTCTTAAAGTAAAATAGAACAACATAGTAAGTCTGTCTGCTCTTCATTACTCTCGTAGTCATTGGACATCAAAATGTGGTAATCGACTCTCTGAAACGGTTGGCATCGTATTAGTAATTCGTGCAATACAGTTCCTTTTCTACATTTAATGGTCCTTCGAGCCGGATGCTTTAACCGTTTCAGCGATGATGTCCAGACTTAGAGAGGGAATGATAGAGGATGAGGTGGTAAGGCCACGCAGAATTACTCGACAGCCGTTGTATCTTCAGGACTATGAGGTTAGTCATCCTCAGAGGCAACTCACATTTGCAGACGAGCAGGTCAATACGGTAATGAATGCTGATATTCTCTCATGTATTCGTGAAATGAGAGAGGAGAGTAAGCAGCTGCGGCAAGATGTGAAACGTATTTCAGATATAATCGCTAGTTCCCCTGTGTCAGCTCCACTACAGGTTTCATCACCCTCACGGCAATCACCTAGTGCGGGAAATGAGGTATCTTCTACACCGATGGCTACAAGTATGTTGGCCTCACATCAGGATGATCGAAATCCAGGTCAATCTGAGTATGTGCCATTGGTGCCTCCTAGGGATGATTCTCTGCACGCACGTCGTGATGGTTATCAAGATCTTATTGAAGATCTTACTAATCGTCTAAAGAGAGTAGGTGAACTCAGTGGTAGCCAATTACATTCAGGTCAGTCCACACCTCAGTATACTGAACCTCCTCATTGGGCGAATGACTCATCGCAACACGTTCCTGGCCGAGTTGCTAAAGTCCGTGGTTTGCATCAGAGTCAGTCGAATCCTCCTTGTTGTCAGTATGATGATGACATGTTGTTGCAGCCCCATCCTTCATCTTACCCCCCTCGCGTTTTCGGTCATGCTCCTGCCGATGCACATACTTGTCATTCGCATTCAGAGTATCGGCCCATTAGAAATCTTCATGATCCATACTATGGGGGCCGAGTGCACACTTTGCAAGGAACTGCCTTAGCTGACCGTTCTCCTCTATTTCAACGTAATCTTAAAACTGAGAACTATCCTGGCAACGGACGGTTATATCCGTCTGATCATTCATATCCAATTTTGGATCAAGATCTTAACCGTTCTTTGCACACGCTGCCAGTGCAATATCGTGGGCCTACACCAACAATCCCAAATTTCATTCATGATGATCCACGAGAGTTCGCCAGACTTAAGCTCGCTTTAGGCAACGTACTGCCTGACGACGCTTCTGAATCTTTTAAGTTTCAAATATTAATGGATCATTTGAAATTGGAAGATGCTTTACTTGTTGCAGATTCTTACAGTCACAGTCGTTTTCCCTTTAGTGACACTATGCGAGCTCTTACCGACATGTATGGGCAACCACATCAGCTGGCATTGCAGCGGATCACCAGTTTAATGGATGGACCCACAATTAAGAGTGGTGATGTAAAGGCATTCAAGGGATTCGCTCTTCGTGTGCGGGCATTAGTTGGAATGTTGAATCAGTTGGGTAGCTCAGGTTGGACTGAGTTGAAGTGCGGTTCTCATGTATCTCGCCTCTTAGCTAAGTTACCTTATGACCTAAGAGCCAACTTTAAGAGATTTGTTAACCCTCTTCAGACTCCAATTCCTACTTTGCTTGACTTGGCAGATTGGCTTGAATATGAGGTTCGCGTGCAGGTGGAGGGAACCCAGTACAGCTCATACCCTGATTATGAGAAACATGCCCCCCGCAAAGACAAGAAGTATGGTTTCCCACCTCGAAAGCTGACTACTGTTCTGCATGGAGGCGAGCATAAGGAAGAGTCAGTAGAGAACTCAAAGACAGGGTCAGTGTCCTCAGATAGGATGCAGGAGAAGCCCAAAAGATATTGTCCGTTCTGCGATACCATCCAGCATTACATGAATCAGTGTTCAAACTTTAAGCTTTTGAACAAGGAGCAGGTTGAGAATTGGATTAAAATGGGTCGTAGATGCTGGAGATGCGGCCGAAGTCATCAGACCTCAAAGTGTACATTGAAAGCAAAGTGCAAGAAATGCGATAGAAAACATCTTGAGGTTCTTCATGATGTTAATGCCAGCTCAGATTCAAGTGGGAAAGGCAACATTAGAGAGTCAGAGGGCAGAGGTCCCGTGAGTTCCACTTCTCAGACCTTGTATCTTGACCGTTCTACAAGCGGAAAGCAGGTGTTACTTAAATTGAGTCGAGTTGTGATTCAGAATGGAGACAAGTCGCTAGAGACCTACGCTGTACTGGACGACGGTTCAGAGCGAACGATTCTGCTGCATGAGGCCGCTCAACGTTTAGGCCTTCAAGGTACAGTTGAAGATCTAGCTCTTCGTACTGTGAGGCATGAGGTTCACACCATACGGGGAAGTTCGGTGTCCTTCTCTATAGCTCCAGCTTCACAACCTGACAGATCATTCCAAATTCATGGAGCCTTTACAGCCAAGGACCTAGGTCTTGTCCAGCATACTTATCCCATCACTGACTTGCAGCAAAAGTATCGCTATCTTAGAGACCTGCCCTTGGACGATATCAATCAAGCACAACCATTAGTGCTTATAGGTTCAGACTATCCACATTTGATCACGCCGGTGGAGCCAGTGATATTGGGGCCCAAAGGTGGACCAGCAGCTGTGCATACGAGACTTGGGTGGACATTGCAAGGTCCATCAAGGTTTCTTCGCCCTCGTCTTCAGCCACAGGAATGTCTCTTTGTTTCTTGTGTGACACCAGATTCTGACCTCTTTAACCAGGTTGAAAAGCTGTGGAAACTGGACGTTTTGCCTTATCGATCCGATAAGGTGGTCACACGCTCGCGTCAAGATTCAGAAGCCATCCGTATTCTGGAAGAAAAGACCATTAGAGTTAGTGTGGATGGAGTCAATCGATACGCTACCCCATTACTCTGGAAAGAGTCACTTCCCCCGTTGAATGCTCCAAAGGAAGCTGTCCTGGCTCTCCTATGTAGCACGGAGAGACGGTTGTCCAGAGAGCCACAAAGGGCTGCCACTTATAATGCTGAAATTCAGAAGTTGCTGCAGGCAGGCTACGTCTCCCCACTATCATCCAAGGAGTGTGAATTGAGTCCTCATTCGTGGTACATACCACACCATATGGTCCATCATAATGGTAAGGACCGTATTGTATTCAATTGCTCCTTTGAGTTCCAAGGCCAGTCTCTGAATGAGTATCTCTTACCTGGGCCTACTCTCGGGGCAAGCTTGTTGGGAGTTCTCCTCCGCTTCAGGGAGCACCCTGTAGCTGTTTGTAGCGATGTGCGAGGCATGTTTCATCAAGTCCGTCTCCTTGATGAAGACAAGCCTTTCCTCCGATTTCTGTGGCGTAATGGCAATACTGCTGAGACTCCAACAATCTATCAGTGGGAAGTTTTGCCCTTTGGAACCACCTGTAGCCCCTGTTGTGCTACATTTGCCCTTCAGTCGCAAGTAGGGAACTACCTTGAACCAACAGATGAAGTGCGTCAAACTGTTGAACACAGTTTTTATGTAGACAACTGTCTAAAAAGTGTACCAAATGAAGAACAGGCCAAGAAACTAGTACACAGATTACAGCACCAACTAATGGAGGGTGGATTTGAGTTGCGACAATGGGCCAGTAATGTTCCTACGGTCATTAACCACTTTCTGTCTGAGCTACAATCAAAGAGCAGTGAGATCTGGATTAACCAAGAAACAGCCAATCCTCAAGAGCGTACCCTCGGACTGATATGGCACTGCAAATCTGATACTTTGGGCTACAAACCATACCAGAAAGAGGAAGGTGAAACCACCATGCGTAAGATTTACCGCACACTCGCAAAGCAGTATGATCCCCTTGGGTATCTGATTCCTTTCACTACAAGGGCTAAGATCATTGTGCAATTGCTCTGGGGCAAGAAACGAGGCTGGGATGACCCTTGCCTCCCTGCTGAATTACTGACTGCTTGGCAGCAATGGGAGAATGAGCTCCCTCAGCTATCAGAGATCTCTCAGCCCAGATGCTACAGCTCCAGCACACAGAATGCAGTCAAGAGCCGCAGTATTCATGTATTCTGCGATGCTTCTGAGAGAGCTTATGGCTCTGTTGCGTACTTAAGTACCGAGGACGATCAGAACAATATTGAGGTAGCCTTTTTGGCCGCAAGATCCAGAGTCGCTCCAAAGAAGCAGCTCTCCATCGCACGCTTAGAACTTTGTGCTGCAATGACAGGAGCACAGCTGGGTGCTGTATTGAAGAAAGAGCTGACTTTAGACATCCACAACGTTGTGTATTGGTCTGATTCTACCACAGTCCTCACGTGGCTGCAATCTGATTCTTGCAGGTACAAAGTATTTGTTGGAGTCAGAGTCTGTGAAATACAAGAGTTGTCTGATCCAAAATCCTGGCGCTACGTTGATTCGTCAACTAATCCTGCTGATGACATCACACGTGGTTTGGCATTGACTCAACTGGCTCAAGACACTCGCTGGAGGAAGGGTCCAGCCTTCTTGATGCAATCTAGCTGCAATTGGCCAAAGGCACCTGAAGGTCAAACCCTTGATGATAGTCAGGAGCTTAAGAGACCTGTATTCAGTGGATTGCTTAATGAGTCTGCAACACCTGACCTTCCAGACTACCATCAATTCAATAGCTATCAAGAGCTATTAGAAGCCACAGTGCAGTCCCTGCATGGGGCGGCTGGCAGTAGAGAACCACCAGATGCAGATGAATTCCATGATGCAGAATTGACTCTTCTTAGGCATTGTCAAATGCAAGACTTCCCTAAAGATTTTGCCTTGCTCAAGGAAGAAAAGACACTCCCAACCAGCAGTCGGCTGATAGGTCTTGCACCTGAGTATGACAAAGATTCCAACCTGATCAGAGTGGGTGGCAGACTTAGAAGATGTGACAGCTTGGCCAAAGACGTTCTACATCCTGTGGTTTTATCTCCGACTCATCCAGTGGTGAAACTCCTCATTAAGCACTATGACACTCAACTACTTCACCCTGGTCCTGGACGGGTGTTCGGCGAACTACGACGGAAGTTCTGGATTTTACGAGGGAGAGAGGCAGTTAAGAAACATCAGCGTTACTGCCCTGAGTGCCAAAAGTGGAGGGCTCAACCAGAAATTCCAAGGATGGCAGACATTCCACCTTCCAGCCTTAGGTTATTCAAACCTCCCTTTTATTCCACTGGGGTTGATTGTTTTGGTCCCTTTACAATAAAGGTGGGTCGTCGCACAGAGAAAAGGTGGGGTATTCTCTATAAATGTCTCACCACTCGAGCGGTTCACCTTGATCTACTTGATCATATGGACACTGATTCATTCTTGTTGTCCCTCAGACGCTTTATTTCACGTAGGGGGAAGCCCTACGAACTTTTATCTGACCAGGGAACCAATTTCAAAGGTGGGAGTCGTGAATTGGAAGAAGTTTTCAGTCAGATACAACCCACTCTCAGAGAACAACTAGCCAAAGAACAGATCAGGTTTCGCTTTAATCCTCCCAGTGCTCCTCACTTTGGGGGCTCCTGGGAAAGAGAAGTGAGGTCTGTGAAAACAGCCCTACGGACCACACTGGGCGCTCAGATTGTCACTGAAGAGGTTTTGAGGACAGTATTAGTAGAGGTTGAAGGTATCTTAAATTCAAGACCTTTGGGGTATGTCTCCAGTGATGTGGCCGATCCAGATCCTGTGACTCCGAATTCATTGCTGATGGGGCGGCCTGACTCCTCATTACCTCAGGTGGTCTATCCTGAGTCTGATCTGCTCAGCCGGAAGAGGTGGAGACACAGCCAGATTCTCAGTGATCACTTCTGGAAGCATTTCGTGCATGACTTTCTGCCTACTTTACAGTCACGTCAGAAATGGAATCGAGAGAGGGAGAACATTACAGTTGGAACTGTAGTCCTTATAGCTGACGAGCAGTTACCGAGAGCGCTCTGGCGAGTGGGTACTGTTTCATCCATCATTCCTAGCTCTGATGGTAGAGTTAGAACTGCTGTTGTTAAAGTGAAAGATCATACTTACACTCGACCAGTTGCCCGATTGATTAGATTACCCAGTTTACCGCAGGGCTCAGATTATACACAGTAGTAGATTTACTACGGGCAAATTTGTCTACCAAATTTGGGGGCGGCTGTAAAAAAGCCCATGTTCAGTTTATGTTCATTTATTACAAGGGCTGTGCAGCTATTATGTTGGTCATTGATTTGAATGTGAGGAGGCGTGGCTTAAGCTGAGCGCGCGCGAGAGAGCGGATCATTGTTTCGGTTTGGATCCTGAGGGAAAGTTGAAGTCCTGCAATCTTCCCTGAAAGGCAGTAAATAAGATCGATTAAAATCTCTTTCTGCAGCGCCTTCACTTTGTGAACTGCAGGAAAGAATATTTGTGGTCTTCATTGGCAGCGGATGGTATTAACTTCGTGCTGAAGTTTCCATGGTGACGATTCTCGAATGTGCGTCATTGAAGATTGTGAGTTACATTTTGAGTATTCATTATATTATTATTGTGTCACTTATTCACTGTTTAGTTTGATGTACGGCTGCTACATTATATTTTGTTATATGAGAGTGTGGTTACCTGATCGTGTGAGATATTATGTTAATAGCGGCATACGTGATCAGCCATTATATACTTGTAACGTCTCAGCAGTTCTGCCGTGTTAATTGCATATCTATACAGTTTTCTGTTACTGATTACATTATTTGTTTATTGTAGAACCACATTTGAGAGTCATACATCGAGTGATACACATCCTAGGTCTACTTGCATTTATTGTCGCAGAGGATTCACCATTCATCGGAAGGTCTGAGACGACAGCTTCACATCACTGATAATTTACATTTCGAAGAGACTAACACAGACTCTTATAATCATTGTTTCACTGCCGAATCACAGACCAGCTGTATCCTTGAAATTCAACTTTGTTGAAATAATTCATTGTTTATTTGTTTATTATTGTGCGTAGGCCTACGCTCTTCATATGTACATTTTCTTTTACATTTATGTGATTTTTTGACTGTGAATATTTACACATTGTATTTGATTTGTTATCCAACATTCTTAAAGTAAAATAGAACAACATAGTAAGTC
The DNA here is from genome assembly GCA_021464565.1 of Rutilus rutilus. Taxonomy (NCBI): domain Eukaryota; kingdom Metazoa; phylum Chordata; class Actinopteri; order Cypriniformes; family Leuciscidae; genus Rutilus; species Rutilus rutilus. Next base: position 1,573,383 of record JAJAQA010000005.1, read on the forward strand.
TGTCTGCTCTTCATTACTCTCGTAGTCATTGGACATCAAAATGTGGTAATCGACTCTCTGAAACGGTTGGCATCGTATTAGTAATTCGTGCAATACAGTTCCTTTTCTACAGTAAGTGATAGTGTGTGTGTGCGAGTGTGAGCAAGTGAGTATGTGTGTGTCTGCCTGTGAGTGCAAGTGTGTGTGTGTGTGTGTGTGTGTGTGTGTTAGAGCAGGGGTTCCCCCAATGATAAATGCGCTGCTGCCCCGCACCTCCCCCACTCCACCCCACCAGCAAATTGATTTTATTTCAAGGTGACCGTTATTTAGAAAGTGTACTTTATTGTTTCCATGGTGACGCGTCATTGCTTGTCACGTGTCATACCGCAGCAGCAACTGAGCTGAATCAAAGAGTATAGAAGAGGCAGTTGCTGTCTTTGTTCACGGTTTGTCCTGCATGCTGTGGGGAAACCCAGGGACACATAATGCACCCGGAAGGAACCTTCATAAAAGTCAAGCAGGTAATGTCTTATTTGTCAACTGTCTGTGAGGAGCTGAATTACAGTCTGTGAATGTACAGTATGTATATTCATTATTTGTGTCTCAACTATACAGGTATTTCACTGCCTCATCTTAAAGCTGCTTGAGTCTTGAATCTTCTCTCATCTTTCAGGCCTGCGGAACTTGTGGTTATGAGCGTTACTGGCAAAACCAAGAGAAGGTGCATCGAAACATGCCTGCCTGCAACCTTTTACTCAGTGGTGCCATCTAGAGGGCTGCATTGGGATTGAGTCCCGCCGGGTCCCGCGGGACCCAACGCAAATCTCGCGGGAGCGGGCGGTTTGAATTTTGCTGCGGGCGGGAATGGGCGGCTAAAAAAAACACCGCGGGATAGGGAGGTTGCCTAGCGACATAATGGAGATGTCAATAAATGATGTAGAAAAGAACCTCAAACGAGGTATTTACAGCACAAAAGCTAAGCAAGGCAAGTCTGACATTTGGAGAAGTTCCTCAATTGTTTGTGATAAAGATGGAAAGGAACTGGACTTTGTTCATTGTGACAAATGTGCAAAAATACTAATCTACAATGGGCACAAATCCGGCACGTCTGGGTTGAGGCGACACACCTGCTCTGTTCTCCCTGGTCAAAGTAAGCTGGTTTTCAAGGATAAACAACATCTTCCTACACACATTAAACAAGAAACTACAAAGAAATGTGTGGAAATGTGCTGTCTAGACATAAGGCCATATGACTTCGTCACCGGGAAAGGCTTTATTGATATATCGCAACACTTTGTTGATGTCGCCGCTAAATATGGCAAATTTGATGTTAAAGATGTTTTACCTCATCCAACCACTGTATCCAGATATGTCGAGGGGCGAGCCCAAGTACTGCAGGCGTCAGTGGCAGCGGAGATTAAGCCTATCATTGATACATATGGATGTGCCATCACAACCGATATATGGACGGAGGATTATCATAAAACTTCCTTCATATCCGGCACCATCCATTATACAAATAACAACTTCGACCTCGTTTCCAGGGTGTTATTCGCGGCTCCCTTTGAGAGTGGTGTGTCAAAGACAGGGGAGAATATTAGGAGCCTGCTGTTCCAGAAACTCCGTGAATTTGGAATAGATGCGTCACTTCTATCTGGCCGTGTTGTGTTTGTCACTGACCGTGGAGCCAACATAGTCGCTGCCCTGCGTGGATACACCAGGCTGAACTGCAACGCGCACATCCTGAACGTCACCCTATCAAGTGCATTTGCACCAGACGTGTTGGCTGAAAGTACTGAGCTGTCTGAACTGTTGACCAGTGCAAAGAAACTGGTGAAATATTTCAAACATTCAGGTCTTCAAAACAGCTTAAAAAAATCCCTCAAGCAATCCATCGAGACAAGATGGAATTCAAATTATGAAATGTTGGATTCCATACTGCAACAGCATGAGATCTCCACAATACTGCTTAGAAATAACCAGTATGAAAGAATTGCGCATTTCAATCAATGCAAACACTTTAAAAACAGTAGTTGCGTTCCTTAAGTTATTCAAGGAAGCTACTAATGACTTAGAGTCCGACAACTCCACTCCCAGCGCATCACTTCCACTGCCGTGGTCCGTGAAACTCATTGAACACTGCCAAGCAGCAATGCTCGAGCCCTTGCTCTCTGGAGTCGCCAATGTGTGTGCCTCGCGTCTGGAAGACCTGATGGGCACCAGTGACACATCTGCATTACCTCTCCACATGATGTACAGAATTGCAATGCTCCTGAGTCCTAAAATGCGAATGCTACGGATGCTGCCCCCAGATGAAAAAGACGAAGTGGTTAAAGGTAGGCTATATGTAACCTATTACAGACATAAACAAAACACAGTGCAATTACAATAGAATACGTAAAAAGCAGTAAAAAAATAAAATAAATAGAAACAGAGATAAAAGACAATGAATAAATAAAAAATCTAAATGAATAACAGCATGAGCCATTTTAAAAATACATATTAATTTTTATATAAATCAAATCCTATCCAAAGGCGCAAAGGAAATTATTCAGAAGATGCAGTTTCACCTGGGCCCAGCCACAGCAGAGGATGAGCCACCAGCCAAAAAGCAAAGCACAGACCGATTCGCAGACTGGGAAGACGATGCGTCCGTTGCTTCAGTGCCAAAGCCGATCGATGATGAAATGGCTGAATATCTCAGCTCCCGGCTCTCTGATAACCCAGACCCAGACAGCGTGCTTCAATGGTGGAAGTTCAACAAAGAGCGCTTCCCAGCGCTGTCAAAGCTGGCACGTTTCATCTTTAGTATCCCCGCATCCAGTGCGCCTTCAGAGCGGGCCTTTAGTGTCTGTGGGCGCATCTTGGAAGAGAGACGCACGGGATTGGGACCGCAGTCGATCAGCAACATTCTCTTCCTCCACAGCAATATTGCAAAGTGATTCATTTGTTAAATTCATTCGTTAACGTTGTTTATTTTATGTTATTTATTAGTGTTGTTTTTTTAGCACAGCCCCTCGTTGCCATTTGATAATTAGGTCAAGAAGCGTGATGATGCCAGTGTTATTGAGCAGGCTGCCTAAGTTTGAATGTTTTTATTCTTATTTGTATTTTTTCAAACAGAATACCTGCGACATCTGGCTTTGGCTAATAATTGTAAAACTGCTGTTTTTCATGTAGCCTAGTTTATCATATTATATTTATTTTTTTGCAAAGCAGTCTATTTTTATGTGCAAAGTTTTTTAAAAAAACGAAATTATATTTGAATGTATTGTGTGTGTTTTTTTTATTTTATTTTTTACATGCAGGCCAGGGAAACGAAACAAACAACCCTATGAATCTCTTTAATAATATCAATAGAAATACGTGTTTTTTTCCTGCAGGACGGGAGAGGACACAAAATCAATGCATCTCTATTATTGTGCGGGAATAAATTCTCAGAGTTTTGCGGGTGCGGGCGGGAGTGGACATACATATTGCGGGAGCAGGCGGGAGTGGGCGGTAATGGTCAGAAATTCGGCGGGCGCGGGCGGGAGTGGGATGAAAAAAACAGTCCCGCGCAGGGCTATAGTGCCATCCACTTCTCAGGTTGCATGGCTACTCAGACAATCAGGATGCTGAAGCTGTTTGGACTGCAGTGCATAAGTCCCGGCACTTTTTTCCGCCATCAGCGCTATTACACTATCCCTACCGTCGTGCAGGCCTGGAGGAATGAGCAGAGGGGGATCATCAGTGAGTTGAAGGAGACTGGGGGTGGATTGATCCTGTCTGGTGACTGCAGGTAGAATGGTCCAACTCACGTCACTGATGTAGAACAGGTCAGTGTGTTTTTGCAGTAACCTCTAAATGTAACTGTTTTTGACGTTCTTAGATCAGATTCTCCTGGACACTGTGCCAAATTTGGTAGCTACTCCTTGATTGAGGATCAAATTAGCTCTCTAGCTAAAAGTAGCAGTAGCAGGCTCTTGCTAGCTCTCTAGCTAAAGTAGCAGGCTCTTGCTAGCTCTCTAGCTAAAGTAGCAGGCTCTTCCTAGCTCTCTAGCTAAAGTAACAGGCTCTTGTTAGCTCTCTAGCTAAAGTAGCAGGCTCTTCCTAGCTCTCTAGCTAAAGTAGCAGGCTATTGTTAGCTCTCTAGCTAAAGTAGCAGGCTCTTGCTAGCTCTCTAGCTAAAGTAGCAGACTCTTGTTAGCTCTCTAGCTAAAGTAGCAGGCTCTTGCTAGCTCTCTAGCTAAAGTAGCAGGCTCTTGTTAGCTCTCTAGCTAAAGTAGCAGGCTCTTGCTAGCTCTCTAGCTAAAGTAGCAGGCTCTTGCTAGCTCTCTAGCTAAAGTAGCAGGCTCTTGCTAGCTCTCTAGCTAAAGTAGCAGGCTCTGTAGCAGGGGGGGGGTCCTGGACCCTCCATAAGTCATTAGGGACCCCCCATAAGAATTTATTTTTGGATTTTGGGGGGTCCCCGACAAACATATTTTAACATTAAAAATTATTGTGAAAATTATAGGTCTTTAGTGACGTTTTATATTTATAACAGTAATTAATTGATTTTTTAGCGCGAGGCAGCAAGCTAGGGCAGCTACAGTAATAGCCGAGTGAGTTCCTATTATAGCCTACAGCGTCACAGATTGTTGTTGTGGTGCTCCCGCAGACACACACTGTAGCTGAACGCGGCAAAACGAAACCTCACAAAGAGTGAAATCCTGAATGAAAATCCTGTAAGCGCTTCGATTATGTTTATATCTCCATAATTGCATATAGTAAAATATTAGAAGTTCGAGTTTCTATAGCCTATCAAAAGTTGCATTAACTAGATACCCAGTGTAATGATTAGAGGAGTATAGTCAACGTTTCTTGCTAGCTGTATGTGTATGAAGCCAAATGATCTGCCAGCTAACAGCAGACTATGGAAGCTTGTTTCCGCCATTACGCCAAGTCGCAATTGCAGGTTATAAAGTCAGAATTGCGTGATACAAAGTCGCAATTGTGTGGTATATAAGTCAAATTCGGACTTTTTTCCTCAGAATTGCATGTTTATATCTCGCAATTCTGACTTTATAATACGCAGTTGGGAGATATAAAGTCAGAATTGCATGATATGAAATCAGAATTGTGAGATAAATTCTGTGGTAAAAAAAAAAAGTCCGTCTTTTTTCCCCCTTAGAATTGGACTTTATATCTCACAATTCTGAGAAAAGATGTCAGAATTGCGAGATATAAACTCGCAAAGTGTTATAAAGTCAGAATTACGTGATATAAAGTCGCAATTGCGAGAAAAAAAGTCAGAATTCTGACTTTATAAGACGCAATTGCGACTTTATTTCACGCAATTCTGACTTTATATCTCGCAATTCTGACTTTAGAACACGCAATTGCGACTTTATTTCACGCAATTCTGACTTTATATCTCGCAATTTTGAGAAATAAGTCAGAATTGCGAGATGTAAACTCGCAATTGTGAGATAAAAAGTCGGAAACAAGCTTCAGTAGCAGACCAAGCAGCTAGATTCAAAGCTAGCTTAACAGCCTACTTGTCCAGTCAGTGATTACAAAAGATAACCAGGACTTAATTCAAGTCTGTGAGTTGATTAAAGTGAATGTGATTTGAGCATGAATGAGAATATAGCCTACATAAGAGCTTGGTAAGCTATCTAGGAAGCTAATATCATTTTTCTTAATTTAGAATCCTGCAGTGCATCATGGTGAGAAAAAGAGGAAAAAGAACTTGTAACTTTGTTGCTCCAGAGTTAGAGGTTTACCTGTTAGATTATAGCCACTTCTCCAGACACCACTACAATACTGGGCCTAGCCCAAACCATGAAAAACATCCCAAGACCATTATCCCACCTTCACCATTGGTCCATATAATTTTGCCTACAGTAACAGTGGTTCTCAACCCGCGGCCCGTCACAAATGCTGATGCGGCCCATGCTGACCACGTAAGAAAAAAATAAATAAAAATTATTAATAACTTATAGTTTTACAATTCATATTTCATTATTGTTTTTTTTATGTATTAAACCAATTAAAGTTTGAACAATATTTATTTTTTTTGTAAAATAATTTTGCTGATCATTTGGTTTCAGATATGCGCAGTACTGACGCAACTATGAACTGACAATTACACAGTTAACGCACACAATTACAAGTGCGCGCTCTGGCAGATTTAAAACTCAAAATGGACAAATTTGTTATTAGAGTAGAAAAAAGATGCGAGGAAAATAGTGATAAAGGAGCACATGCAAACAAGAAGAGTCGTAGCATCAGCAGTGAAGGTAGGAAAGTGCTTGAAGAATGGAAGAATCAGTTTGCTGTCAACGAGCGAGATGGACAGCCTTTCTGCTTGCTCTGTAATAAAATACTGGGCGTATGCAAAACTTACAATCTCAAAAGGCATTTCGATACCACCCATGCAACTTTTGACACGAAATATCCACCTGGATCTCAGGAAAGAGCTTTCAAGATAACTAGTCTTGAAAAAAATGCCATTGTTGAACAGAATACAATGCGAGCTAGCTTAAAAGTGTCTCAGGCCGTGACATTAGCAACGTTCAAAATTTCCTGGCTCCTTGTCAAACACGGCAAACCATTCAGTGACGGACAGCTAGTTAAGAACTGTTTTCTGGAATCACAATGTCTGTTTGATGATCTGAGCAACAAGAGCGAGATAATTCGCAGGATAAAAAGTTTACAGCTCAGCAATGACACAGTTACTCGTCGAATTTCTGAAATGTCTGAGAATTTGACAGAACAAAAACTAAGCTAGCCACTGCTTCAGCACTCAGTTTGGCTGCGGATGAATAGACAGACATCGGAGATGTTGCTCAGCTTTGCATTTGGGTGAGATGTGTGAATTCAGAGACTTTTGAGGTTACAGAAGATTTATTGGCATTGAATTCGCTACATGAACGAACAAGGGGCGAGGACATTTATAGAGCACTTAGTGAAGCATGCACAGACATGAACGTACCGGAATCCTCAGTTGTCTCCATCACTACTGACGGTGCGCCCTCAATGACGGGAAAACACAAGGGTCTCGTAGCTGAAATGCGAAAAATCTCCCCTGACTTGTTGGCATTTCACTGTATTGTGCATCAACAAGCACTATGCAGCAAGTTAGTTGATGGATACTTTGTGGAGGTTATGAACAATGTGGTCAAGGTGGTCAACTTCATTTGAGCGCGGCCTCTAATGCACCACCGTTTTATTACGTTGTTGGGCGAACTGGACTGTGCTTACGGAGACCTCATTCTGCACAGTGAAGTGAGATGGCTAAGTTGTGGGAAAGTCTTGCATCGCTTTCTGGCTGTACTCCCCGAGATAGTAAACTTTCTTAATGACATCGGCGAGGGAGAAAGATTTCCAGTCTTGAGAGACAATGAGTGGAAACCAAACGTTGCTTTTCTTTCAGACGTCACAGCTCACCTAAACAAGCTGAACTTACAACTTCAAGGTGACGAAAAACATGTTGATGACCTGTTGGGCTGTGTTGAGAGTTTCAAAATGAAGCTAGGGCTGTACACTGCACAACTCAAAGATAATGATTTAACTCACTTTCCACTTCTGAATGACGTGTGTGTGGGTGTACTGGACATACAACAGAAAGAACGATTCGTTAAAACTATCAGTCAAATGCAGGAAAAATTCACCTCTCGTTTTTCTGATTTTGAGAGAATAAAATCTGCAGGACATTTCATCAGAGAGCCATTGACTTTCCCTGTGGAAAAAATCAAGGACTTGGCTGCAACTTTCGGTTTGTCCCGCCGCGCACTCGAAGATGAACTGAAGGATGTTTAGGCAAGAGGACACAGCCATACCGCGCAACAGTCATCCTCAGTTACAGAAATGTGGCGAAACATCTCTGGACAAAACCTCAGATTATTAAGTTCAAAAGTGCTTTCCATATTTGGGTCGACATACATTTGCGAACGCACATTTTCTGCAATGACTTGAACTTAGACATAGTGCGGCCCACTGAAAAAAAATGTTGAGAACCACTGGTATATAGTGTAGCAAGGTAGTCTTCAGAATTTTTAATAATTTAATAATTAAATTTTAGGGGACCCCCCAAGAGTCCTAAGTCATTTCGAACCCTGAACAAAATCATTATAGTAACACCTGTTTAAAATCTAGTGATCATGGCATTTATTGTGTATGATTTAAAGTTGTTTATAGCCATCTGCTTATTGCTATCCTGAGCTTTGGTTGCATTCTGATGGCGTTATTAATACATTTGACTTGACAAAACACCTCCACAGATATATCAGTCCAGCGTTGCTCAACGGTGTTTAGGGCGGGGCTGAAGGTGCCGGCGAAGTGTTTCAACCAGGTCCTGTACCCGAGCTGGGTGAGGCGGGGCTTTAGTTCTTGGTTGTATTCATCTGTAAAGTTTAACTGTCAGCCCTGCATAATCCTTCGCGATCGATATCGCACGTGTGTCGATGGAGCGGATTCAGACCATAGGACCAGCGTAATCTTAATATTAATGGACAGTAAAGCAAAGGCAGATAAGCTGCTGCAGCTAAGTAGCGATTGTGGTATTTTACAGTTTCATGTTATTTAACCACATACTAGTGTATATGTCGAGCCTGGTAATCACGGGAGAGTACCTAGACACGTAATTGTACATTTAAATGCTGACAACTAACGTTAACACTATGTTAACGCATTAACTGTCTGCAACTAGCGATCATATCTCGTAAACAACATAACAGCAGTTTTGATAATCGATAACCTTCACAGTCATGAATATAACTGGATATGTACAACTTAAATCCTTTTTCACACATTTTTCACATTTTCAAATGTGTGTGTGTGTGTGTGTGTGTGTGTGTGTGTGTGTGTGTGTGTGTAGACGTACATTTGTATGGTCCTGCTGTAATCCTGATCGCTCCTCCATGATCCACACTACAAAAGACACACAGTTAATCAGTAAAGACACACACTCACACCGACAAACCGATACACTCCACACACTCACTCACACACAAACACACTCGCACAATCTCTCTCTCAATTCAATTATATTCAATTCAGAAAACTTTACTGGCATGACAATTACATTTTGTATTGCGAAAGCATTAAAACAACATGTACATCTATGTACAGTAAAATAATAATAATAATAATAAAACTAAATAAAAAAGATAATATTATATATATTAATGGGTAGATATAGCAAAAAAAATAATAATAACATAAATCAATAATAAAATAAAATAAATCACCAATATTAATAATAAATAAAGTATAATAGAGAACTTAGAAATTTAACATTATATACGTGTGTGTGTGTGTGTGTCTGATGGGGTGTGTGTTTATTAGATGTTTGCTTGTTTCTGGTCATCATATTAAAATTCATGTTTGCTGTCTGTCAAATTCCTTGTCGCAGGAGTTTCTTAGTCTAATAGATGCTTTTGATCTATCACAGAGGATCAACGACTCTACTCATATTCAGGGCCACACGTTGGGTCTCGTACTATCTTATGGGCTCGATGTCACTGATATTGTGTTCTCAGATGTTCTGCTCTCCGATCATAAGCCTATTTTATTCTCCAGGGCCCAGAGACACCTCAGACTCCAGAGGGTTAAAGAACAGCGACGTTACTGCCTCATTACTGAGAAATATCCTGTAGCTTTTCAGTTGTGTTAGAAAAGCCATGTATGGGGGTTTCCGGTGAGCAGTGTAATGGAGTAATGGACTTCCCCATTCAGTGTCCTTTAACTACCCCACCAACTTTTTCCTGACACACTACAAACACTAACAAGACAGCTTTTGAATAACAGTACCCATCTATAATGGCAAGTAAAACAACGAAAACATCCAAGCGAACATGATAGCCGAGGCGCCCGTTACACCAGACGAAGAGAACATGGCGGCACTAACAGAGCTGTTGGAAGAGCATAGAGCGGCCTTGGCAGCCGAGTTCAAGGCTGCAGTTTCAACATTAGAAGTATAACTTGACTGTGTGCAGGCCACAGTATCTGATCATGGAAAGCGACTTACCACACTGGAGTACCATCCATGCGGAGTCGCTAGATGAGCATGTTGAACGTCTAGAAACCTTAATGGAGAGCAACGCAAAGCTTAAAGCAGGGCTCTCTACGCTAACTTTTTTCCCAAGGAGTACATGTGCTCCTAAATGAAAAAAATTAGGAGCACACAAAGAAATATAGGAGCACAGTAAAAAAAAAAAAAGTTGATTAAACTGCTCAATTCATATGGGTTAGTTTTATGATCTTTTTATGAACTTTTTTCGAAGCATCAAAGTGGTAGATGTCTATTTGTGTAGTGTAGGCTGTCAATGGAGGGAAAGAAATCTCTCAATTTCATCAAAAAGTTCTTCATTTGTGTTCTGAAGATGAGTGAAAGTCTTACGGGTTTGGAACGACATGATGGAGAGTAATAAATGACAGAATTTTCTATTTTGGGTGAACTAACATTACCTGTTTAATAATTATGCAATTATTATTTTAGCCTACTTCAAAATATATAAAAAGAATGAACACCTCAATAAAGTATAAAGTGCTAAAAACAAAACAAATGCCTGCTTGCTTTTTTCCTTTGCAGTACTTGCAGTAGCCTATATTAAGTTACATCAAAAATAAGTTTTTGTCGTCTTCCTGTCCTCAGTGTCGACTGTTTTGGTCGTAACTTCATTTTCTGCACTTGGTCTTTTGGTGTGACCTTAATGTTGCTAATAAAAAATTGATACTCATTTGCAAGTATTGATAGTGTGCGGGAGTTCATTGTTTTGTTTTTTTGCACTTGGTCTTTTGAGATGATGACTATAGGCTTTACATTGTGTTGCGTATCTTTACATTTACATTTACATTTATTCATTTAGCTGACGCTTTTATCCAAAGCGACTTACAATTGCTATATATGTCAGAGGTCGCACGCCTCTGGAGCAACTAGGGGTTAAGTGTCTTGCTCAGGGACACATTGGTGTCTCACAGTGGATTCGAACCCGGGTCTCTCACACCAAAGGCATGTGTCTTATCCATTGCGCCACACCACCCCCACACTGAGCTGTATCTAGCTCAGTGTTTACTTGACTATTTTTATGGTGTAGTGTAGCGGCCTTACACCTGGTCACTTCATGTGTTTTTACTGATCAAAAGATTCCATTTACACCTAGTCACATTGCAGGGTTGGGGAGTAACGGAATACATGTAACGGCGACGGCGTTATGTAATCAGGATACACAAATCCAGTAACTGTAATCCGTTACAGTTACGTCAGAAAACGTAGTAATCAGATTATAGTTACATTTTGAAAAAAAGGGGGAATACTTTCAGGATTACAATGGTTTCATTTAAAACTAAATAAATAAGTATTTTGGCATAATAACACTATATTAAGCGCTGCTTGATTATACAGTAGTTCCTGGTTCTGTTGCCAGTAATGACTCACGTGTGCCACGCGCTGGTGAATGCGCAAATTACAGCTGTCTACAATCTCCTCAGATGCAGATTGAATCACTGCTGCTAGTAGAAACGATGCTGCCTGCGGGTAAAATCGCTTTTAATTCATGGAAATTCCGCTGCTATTTTGTAGAAATTAGGAGAGTAGCTTTTTTAGTACCCAAAATGTCCTTTCTTAATCTTTTCTCATGTAACGGGTTGTTCGCTGTCTAGGTAACGTAGGGGAACTCCCACTGCCAACGCCCCAAGTTCAGTCAGGCAAATTAAGAAAGATCACGGCTTTAGTCAACATGTAGGCCTATTTTAAAATAAACTAATATGTAGATTGTGTAAAAATTTGAAATGTTGTGTTTTTATTTTTTAGTTAAAAATTAGTTAAAAATAAAACAAAATAATCTGTAATACCATACATTAGCCACTAGATGTCTGTATAGCCCTTACATTTTTATTATTATTATAATTATTATTATATTATTTTCAGGCCTGTGTGTATATTTTGCAAATATTGTACACTGGACCAAATTCTTAATAAATAAAAGTTTTTTTTTAATTTTTTTTATAATATTCTTGCTTGACTGTATTTATATACGTGACCTTGAAGTAATCCAAAAGTAATCAGTTACATTACTTTCATTTTATAGTACTTGGATTTATACTTTTTTTGTAACTGTAACGGAATACATTTTTAAAGTAACCCTCCCAAGCCTGTCACATTGTGTGTTTTCGCAAAACTGATATAAATCGGATCTTCTATTCCCGCGCTATATGCAGATTTAATGTAGGCCTAGTTCACGTCACCAAAAGCAACAGATATGAGCTGCATTTTACTGATCATCAGCTCATTTCAAAATCAGTGATTGGAGAGAGCGACAGCAGCACTGGTAACCGTGAGCCTAATATCACTTCTTTTCTTTACTATTAATGAATATGATTGTGTGATGAGCGTCTACGACTTACATTCACTTTCATTTGCGGCAGTTTGCGCGTTGGCTTGATCAATAGATCGCTCATCTGTCGTGATGCGTGTTGCAGTAGCGTCATCATATCTGGCTATAACATGACATATAGCCAACATGCTCTCACACGTTTATTTTTAGTGCTGTTGGGAGGAGTCACTTGACTCTAACTTAAAATCCAGCAGTTCCCGCACATTCCCGCACTATTTCAGTGATTGGATCATTGGTTGCGAATCGTCGCTCTCATTTGAATAAAGTTAAGCGCGTCATCAAATGTTCACATCGCACAGTTGCGACCCCGCCATCTTGCTTGCTTTCCATGTGAAATCAATGGTATGCTTCACTTCATCGCGCTTTTGTTCAGTGTATTGAGAACAGCCCGTCACTCGCGCACTGTGCTCGTAAATTATTTTTCAACTTCGCACATAACTATTTTTAGGCGCAAATGCAAGTGAAATACTCGCACTGTAGAGCCCTGGCTTAAAGCCAAGACTGCGGATCTAGAGAGCCGGAGCAGACGGAACAACATCAGGATCATCGGTGCGCCCGAGTCGATCGATGGCAGCAATATCTGACCAACGTTCTAATCTAGACCTCCAGTATTCTCTGACCCCTTCACCCACAATTTATAAAAAACGTCTCAAATTTAATTCAGAGTATAACTTACTTCTAACTCACAAAGTTGAATAGCAATTGTTGAGTGTTCGGCAGCTTTTTTTTTTTTTGGTGAAAAAGCTGGCAATTCATTTCGACCTCGAACTGTCCGTGCTTCTAGACTGTCACCGTTAGAAGATTTAGTTTTACATTTAGTCATTTAGCAGACGCTTTTGTCCAAAGCGACTTACAAATTAGAACTAAATTAAGCGAGTCATCGTGAAGAGGCAAAAAACAATGCTCAAAATACGAAGTTCAGTCATTGTTCAGAGTAGCATAAGCAAGGACATAAAGGAAAAGGAATGTTTTTTTTTTTTTGAGGTTAAGTGCTCACGGAAGAGAAGGGTTTTCAGTTGTCTTTTGAATGTTGCCAGGGGATCATTTTAGGGATCATAGTTTCCGACCCAGAGGAAATTAATTAGATTTCTTTCAAAATACTATTCTAATCATTATTCCTCAGAATGTAACTCAAGAATGTGGAATGGCCCAAGCACTTCTGATCAACTAAAATTCCCCTGCGTTAACGATGGCTCCACAAATGATTTGGGCAGGCCTGTGTCTACCACAGAAATATAAGAGGCAATTGATTTCAATTCAATGGCAAATCTCCCTGCCCTGATGCCTTTACCATCGTATTTTATAGACTTTCTCCTCCGTTTAGCCCCAATTCTACAAAGAGTATATGAAGAGTTAAGATGCAAAAGCCTCTAAATGCCATCTGAAATTTTCTTCTAGAATGATGTAGCGTTTATACGCCCGTATAAATATCATTAATTATTATTCATAACGGATTATGATCAATAATTAATAACTTAATTATTTTCAGAATTTACTGTAGCAGAATCAATATCAATAATATAAGGATGATCATTTTATCGGTTCATCCAATGAACAGAAAGCATAATCAATTATTAACTCTAGGAAATATAATATCTTCCTGGCCAAGAAAGAATAATCCCCAGCTAACAATAAATTACGAAGTAAATTAAGGGTAACAGCATAGGTAACTTAAATCGAAGTTCAAGACAATAAATTCGTAAGCAGATACACAAGTAATCTCTTTTCAAATACAAACAACACTTTATTGATTATATACTAACACATAAAGCTAATCTCTAACACAAACACACACACACACATTCATACGAGTTGCAGAAAGGAAGAGAGTGAGGGAAGAGTGAGATGATGAGTGAGATGATGAAATCTCACGATTCTATGCACTTATAAGACATGACCTGGAACGAACCATCAATCATTAATTAACCCTTCTATCGTTTCTTAGACAGGTTATTACATTTATCAAAACACCAGTTAAGATTTTAGTCTGGAGGTAGTCTACTTGCGTCTTTGCTTTTGCGTTCCTTTTGGGAATTCCTTTGGTCAGCGTCAGGGTTCGTTCGTTGGTTATAGTCTCCTCGTGCCTGGATAGATGTCTGTGGCGTGGATGCCGGATGGTTGAAGGTCTTTGAAGTTGAAAGCGTGTGTTGCAGCTGTGAATCGTGGAACGAAGCTTTGCAGCAAAACTTAACTTAAAACCGAGACTTTCAATCGGAAAAGAACAATAACACAAAGAAAGAAAGAAAATGAGATACGGAAAGGAGCTAGATGACTGGAAATGAATCTAACCCATCTGATCTTAATTTGGGTTGGTCTGCTCCTCAGTTACTAGTCTGGTTCAGATCTTCATCTTTTTCTGCCCATCTCTCTTGAGAGTGATAGCAGAGCGTTTCTTGAGGGTGAACCCAGAGAGCGAGAGCACAGAGAGAGAGAGAGCACTGTTACGGGTCTAAGATTTTAAACTCAAAGTTTGTCCCCCTTTCTGAAGAGATCGGACCAATTAGACACTGGCTTTGTTTTCCATGTCATAAATCATGCATTATCCTGGGGTTTCTCTAATTTAAAGACCAGATGCAACAGTTTAGGCATGATTTCTAATTATCAGAATATTAAACATTTTACACAGATTTAATTCCAGACATCTTTTGAATCACGAGCATACAATCATACTGATATGAAACACAACACACTTTCATTCAAACATCTAACAGTTATAACCATTAAATGACTTACATGGGATTAAAGCATATTAAATGGACACATATATCGTAGAAACACATAGAATGATGTATGATGTTTTTATAAGTCCATTGAAAATTGTTCTTGAATGAGTTTTACGTATACTGTAGGAAGAATCTCAGTTTTCTGGTTTAGAGAGAAAGAACTCTGTTTGTTCGTTCAGAGGTCTCAACGGGGGAGGGGTCAGGAATGTTGTTGTGCCATTTCTGAACCAATTTGTCTTTTAAAAAACCCCTCATATTGACAAGCTTTTCCATTAGTTTGGTCATTAGAAGGGTCTTTTACAGACTCTCTGGCGCCGGGATGGTGAGTTTTATGGACTTTGATAGGTGTATGTCTCTTGGTGTGCAACGTATATGGGCTTGAGACAGCTCTGAGGTCATGAGTGTTTCCTGCTGAAATCTGTTTGTATCATGGGACCTCTTAATTGTGGGATTCTCTCAATCAGTCAGTGTTTCGGCAACAAATCTCGCATTGTCCATTCATTATTTCGTTAGTGTTGGGGGGAGGCTCTTTTAAATAGCCAGAATGATGAGGATCATGAAACGTTCTGAACAAATCTTTTCTTTTGGTTCGGCAGGAAGTAGAGAGTTTGAATTAATTTTCTGGATGAAAATTAGTCTGTGGTTGGTTTCTTCTCATTGTCGTTACAATGATCATTTTTATCAAGCTTGTATGTTTAAAGGGTACATAACATGCACAGTTTCACCTAATCTCATGTTAATCTTGAGTACCTATAGAGTAGTAGAGTTGTAGTGCCTTAATATTTCCAAAAAGTGTTTAGTTTTATTATATTTATAAAAGAAAAATACAGCTTTCCGATTCTCTCCGGAAAAAGCCGAGGTCCTGGAGGCGGAGCTATAGAGTCAAGCAGTAGTGCTTGATTTCCAGCAAAAGACAGAAATCTGATCCAGTTGTACTTACATGAATGGGGTCTTTTATCACTGGGACCGCTCCACGTTTTAATAGTAAACGATTTGCAAATCCAGCGTCGACCTGGGCCTTGTTAATAAAACATTCGTCACTGAAATGGCCAGAACACACAACCGCACTTGCTACACTCCGTTGCTGCCCCGGAAAAACAAACTGCATCCACTGTTCCTGTAACACTGGGTTCTTTGGGAAGCTGAACACGTTAAGCTTTCCCTCACATCCAAAAACACAGATGATTTCCTGTTGTAGCGCGTTGATGTGCTCGGTCTTGCTCTCCTCTGGTTGACGTGTGCGCGGGCGAGCTTTTCCGAGAGAAATGCTCATATAAGGAGTTCCACTCTCATCTACGTCATTAGATCCACGATCGAAAAAAAAACAGCCGAAACTTGTACCAACCCGGAAGTAAGATTTTCGGCACAGAAATTCTCCGTTATTCGTCCAAAATATTTTTTTTAAACTTTGCCCATGTTTAGCATGAGAATCCATCTCTTTAACACTGTAAACAACTCTGAATACATGAAACACCAATGTACCCCCCCCCCCCCCTTTAAGTTCAGTAATTTCACTTAAATGGCAATGAAAATTACCCATGAATTGTCATTTAAGTGAAATTACTGAACTTAAACATACGAGCTTGATAAAAATTATAATTTTCTAGAAGAAAATTTCAGATGGCATTTAGAGGCTTTTGCATCCGAACTCTTCATATAATGAGGCCTTTCTTTCAGGCCGGCTCCTAACAACCATGTCTGAGGCATCCATTTCATTGTTGCTTAAGAAAGATAAAGATCCACTGCTTTGCAGTAGCTACAGGCCAATTTCATTGTTAAATGTGGAATTCTATGTAAGGTTCTTGCCCTTCGCCTTCAGCAAGCGTTGCCTGCTGTTATTTCCCCTGACCAGACAGGTTTCATGACTGGGAAACACTCATTTTATAATACCAGAAGACTTTTTAATACCATCATTGATGCTGAGAAGGCATTTGACGGAGTATTTATTAGGGCCCAAGCCCTGAAAGGGCGAAGGCCCTATTGTTTTCGGTAGGATTATTATTATTAGGGCCCAAGCCCTGAAAGGTAGTATTGTTATTTTTTTATTCTTGTTCCGTTCTGAATATCGTTACATTTAAAGGATTTGTTGTGGAATATTTTGAGTGTATCATAAAATCAGAATAATTCTCTCGATTTAGTGATTCCCTAGTTATCTTTTTATTCGATTTTTTTTTCGTTGTTCTAATCAGCTCAGGCAAGTAAAATTCTCTGTGTCTTGTCCCTAAAATGTATATATATATATACACACACACACAGTATATAATGTATATATATATATATATATATATATATATACATCATATACTGTGTGTGTGTTTATATATATTTATATATATATATATATATATATATACACACATCATACACTGTGTGTATATATATACAGTGCTATGCATAAGTTTAGACACCCATGCTAAAGTTGACTAAAAAGAGGAATAAAAAATCATTTTTTGGAAATTGAACTTAATGCCTTAATTTAAAAAAATAGGAAAAATCCAACCTTTAAGGACACCAATTTTCTTTGTGAATGAATAATGTATCGTAAATAAATAAATGTTCTTCCTTAAAATACAGGGTGCATAAGTTTGGACACCCCTATGTTAAATTCCCATAGAGGCAGGCAGATTTTTATTTTTAAGTATTTTTTTTTTTTTTTTTTTTTTTTAGGATACTATGCATCCTGATAAAGTTCCCTTGGCCTTTGGAATTAAAATAGCCCCACATCATCACATAGCCTTCACCATACCTAGAGATTGGCATGGGGTACTTTCCATAAGATCATCTCTCAATGCAAATCAAACTAGCTATTAGGCTAACTGAAATAAAACCATGCCAATCTCTAGGTATGGTGAAGGCTATGTGATGATGTGGGGCTATTTTAATTCCAAAGGCCAAGGGAACTTTATCAGGATGCATAGTATCCTGGATCCATGAAGTAACTGGCCTTTAAAAATAAAAATCTGCCTGCCTCTATGGGAATTTAACATAGGGGTGTCCAAACTTATGCACCCTGTATTTTAAGGAAGAACATTTATTTATTTACGATACATTATTCATTCACAAAGAAAATTGGTGTCCTTAAAGGTTGGATTTTTCCTCATTTTTTTAAATTAAGGCATTAAGTTCAGTTTCCAAAAGATTATTTTTTATTCCTCTTTTTAGTCAACTTTAGGATGGGTGTCTAAACTTATGCATAGCACTGTATATGTATATGTATATGTGTGTGTATATATATTAGGGCTGTCAATCGATTAAAAATTGTAATCAATTAATCGCATGATTGTCATGAGTTAACTCGTGATTAATCGCACATTTTTTTTATTTGTTCTAAATGTACCTTAAATTTATACTTTTCAAGTTTGTAATACTCTAATCAACGTGGGCATGGATAAATATGGATGCTTTATGCAAATGTAGGCTATGTTTATTATTGAAACCATAGTCAACATAGAGCATGAAGACGAGACATGTTTCAAAGGTCATAGATGTTTTTCAAAGAACTTGTTCATGTCTATTAGAGACATGTACAAAAAAACAAGAAATACCAGGTTCCCATTACTTCTCTTTCTTTGCACTGAGCAATTAACACAAACATGTTTAGATTTTTGCATGACAGGGCAGCTCTTCTGAAAATGTTAAATGTACATTTATTATTTATTATTAGGCTACATTATAGTTTGTCTCTCTCTGTGCCCATTCTGATGAAGCTAAATTCTCAATAAAACTGTTTTCATTGGTATATTTTACTGTTTCTGTTGTCAAACAACGGAATGAATATGAAATGGTGACTGAAACGCGACCCATTTAGACATAACCAGCTCTCCCTTCCAAGATGTTAATCTGTACAATAATCCTGATAATCGAGCCCTCGTCTGATGAAATCAAATACACATAAGATAAACACAATATCTGTTTTGCGATTTCGGCTATACTTGCATGTAAAATTAGAGAAGCAACATCATGTGTTTAACTGAATTAAAGCGCTGCTCCTTTCTCCGGCGCAAGACGCAGAGAGAGAGCGAGAGAGAGAGAGAGAGGCGTGCGCGCGTGCTGGGAGAGCAGTACCGGCGGTACCGGTAGATTCTCAGAAACTAAATAAGGTTTGGCCACTTTGTTGAAGGGAAAAAATCGCTAAATGGGTCTGTAATGTCGCTAAGTTGGCAACACTGTGTATCTCCATTTCTCCAACTGGGCCATGGGTCAAACAGAAATTACGCGCTGCGTTAAAAAAAATAGTGCCGTTAATATGATTTTGCGTTAACGCGTTATTAACACGCTAACTTTGACAGCCCTAATATATATATAAATATATATACATATATATACATACATATATATATATAATATATATATATATATATATAAAAATGTATATATATATATATATATATATATAAATATAGCTGCGAGCAGCGATGAAGGGCCAAAGCCGGCGGGACCGCCACCCCGGTGCCTTTAGGTAACTAAAGGCACCGGGGTGGCGGTGCCACCGGCTTGGGCCCGTAATCGCTGCTCGCAGCTATATTTATTAGGGCCCGAGCACCGATGGTGTGAGGACCCTCTTGGAATTGCTCTGGGCCCGGTTTCCCAAAGCGTTCTTATCTCTAAGTAGTTCTTAACCTATTCCTTAACCTCTCTCTTAACCTTATGGGATGGTTCCCGAAACGTTCGTTCGCTAAGTATATCTTCTGTAAGTCACACTTTCGTAAGGTTGGTCTGGACCACTCTTAGCTTTACCTTATCACTGTTGCAGGTCTAAATTAATATAATTCTGAAGTTTTAATACACCCAGACAGTGTTCAGTTAGGCTAATTCAAGTGTTTTCATGCAAAGAATAAAATTGTCATTACACTGATTGTTGTTAGATTTTTAATTATATTATTATACAATAGGCTATTATTAATTTAATTAAAACGCTCTTTTAAAGGCCAGTGAAAGCATAGGCTACTGTCAGTTAAGTCCTATTCGGACGCTAATATTGTTTCTCATGGGCTCGGCCGGTATTTTAAACATTTACAGGTGTAAGTTGGTGATTTTAGTGCCGTCCGAATCCATAATATCAGTGTTTTTCTCACCCAGCCCGCGTAAAAATCCCTGGCCAAATTAGTACCTTCTGTTTTTTGACAAACAGGTCGTGTGGTAATTTAATTGCCGTCTGAATCCACATCTCCGAGTTTACAAGAGATTCAAAATTCACGGTTTAAATCCTTTTTGATCACTGCCGAGCACCGTACGCAAGATGTAAACTTTTATTATTGAAATGCTGGAAAGTATTTACAAGAACAATATTTCATCGCAGCTCCACCTCAGCGAACAAAAATGGGAAAGAGAAGGCACGTAAATTTTTGAAAAGGTTATTGTGGCAGCAATAGGCTATATGTTACAATTTTAAATTATGTAGGCTACGCTATTATAGGCTATTATAGTTTGGATTATTTTTTATAATATCCAATAATCATAATAAATTGCAATTTCAACTATTTCTGAAGTGCTTCTTTTATAAAGATGACCGCTTTCTCACATAAACAGCCCCTGCACGAGAGAATAATTGATTCTCGAGCCGTCGATTTCAACCAATTCAGCACCATCGCCACAGACAGCGCCGGGTAACGTCGCACGTAAGAAGGAATATCTTAAGCAGCTTCCTAAGGTATGGTTCGGGGAACACACTTAGGAACATAAACACCTTTGGTAAGATATATCTTTCGAGTCTTCTTAGCAGGCTAAGAGTGAGCGTTATCGGGAAACCGGGCCCTGTTTATTATTAGGGCCCACGACCTGGAATGGGGTCCGAAATCTTGGTCCATATATCAAACATGCTTGCATGTAATAATATGAAACTCAGTACACATATAGATCTCATCGGGCCGCACAGCTTTCGTGCTCTAAGTTTTACAAAAGCCCAACAAGGGAATTCATCCGATCGCCGCCAAACTCGTTGTGAATGAAGTCAAGACATTGAGGATGAATTCTTGCGAACAGATTTTTGATATCTCGAACGGTTTGGCCGTGGCGAGGAAACGAATTTATGGCGAATAATGGGACACAAGAAGTGTGTTATAACTTCTGCATACATTATCTGATCTTGCTGAAACTTCCGCAGTGTATTCGTTGTAAGAGGCCGATCACATGGATGTGACCTTTGTGAGTCAAAGTTATAGCGCCACCAACTGGCAGCAGGAAGTGTGTCACTTTCAAAATGCTTTGAAATCACTTTCTTATTTTTACCCGATTTGCTTAAAACTTTATGTGTATAATGTAAACGCACGGCAGATGTAGACCTGTGAAAGGATTATTGATATCTTAGATACTGTTGCCGTGGCAACGCATCAAACTTTAATATTCTTTTCGGATGCTTTTGAGACTCTTCACATGCTTGAAAATGCATGAAACTCGACAGACACATCACATTTATTATACAGTAGACATGTGCAAAGTTTTAGAAACGGGTGTGGTGGAATGGCTAAGTAGCGCCACCTTTAGTCAAAAATGGGGGCTTAGTATTTCCTAGAATCACAAAACTTGGTAGGTGTATTGTTCTCATCAAGCAGGACACCTTTCTAATTTACAGTCATTACCTCAGACCCACAGGAAGTCAGATATTTTGGTTTGAATGTGGATTTTCTGGAGAATTTTCTCTCTCTCTCTCTGTGTGTCTGTGTGTGTGTGTGTGTGGGGGGGGGGGGGGGGGGGGGTTTGTCTATTCCATTTAATCTTTGTTTTTCAAGGTTTCAGGGGCTTTTGGGGCCCTTAACGTGCTCAAAAACTCTTGAAACTTTCCACACAGGTCAGAACCCACGGTCATCAGAGCCGGGCTGAAGCTGGTACCCGGGCGTGGCAGGGGGGCTCAACAGCGCCCCCTTGGACACGGTCTGAAAACTTGGTCTATATATCAAACACGCTTGCATGAATTAATATGAAACTCGGTACACATATAGATCTCATCGGGCCGAACAACTTCCGCACTGTAAGTTATTAGCTCCGCCCAACAGGAATTCGGCTATTATGGGTTGTTTGAAAAACGCATGCTGTGGAATTTGATGTACTCATCCTAGAGAATTCATCCAATCGCCTCCAAACTCGGTCAGCATGAAGTCAAGACATTGAGGATGATAAATTCCGGGCGGATTTTTGATATCTCGAACGGTTTGGCCGTGGCGTGGAAACAATGGCGAGAAAAGAGAAACACAAAGTAATATAACTTCTGCATACGTTAACTGATGTTGATGAAACTTCAGCAGTGTGTTAGTGGTAAGAGGCCGATCAGATGGATGTAACTATTGTGATTCAAAGTTATAGCGCCACCAACTGGCATATATATATATATATATATATATATATATACTGTATATATATACATATATACATATACATATACATATATATATATATATATATACATACATATATATATATATATATATATACAGTGCTATGCATAAGTTTAGACACCCATGCTAAAGTTGACTAAAAAGAGGAATAAAAAATAATCTTTTGGAAATTGAACTTAATGCCTTAATTTAAAAAATGAGGAAAAATCCAACCTTTAAGGACACCAATTTTCTTTGTGAATGAATAATGTATCGTAAATAAATAAATGTTCTTCCTTAAAATACAGGGTGCATAAGTTTGGACACCCCTATGTTAAATTCCCATAGAGGCAGGCAGATTTTTATTTTTAAAGGCCAGTTACTTCATGGATCCAGGATACTATGCATCCTGATAAAGTTCCCTTGGCCTTTGGAATTAAAATAGCCCCACATCATCACATAGCCTTCACCATACCTAGAGATTGGCATGGGGTACTTTCCATAAGATCATCTCTCAATGCAAATCAAACTAGCTATTAGGCTAACTGAAATAAAACCATGCCAATCTCTAGGTATGGTGAAGGCTATGTGATGATGTGGGGCTATTTTAATTCCAAAGGCCAAGGGAACTTTATCAGGATGCATAGTATCCTGGATCCATGAAGTAACTGGCCTTTAAAAATAAAAATCTGCCTGGCTCTATGGGAATTTAACATAGGGGTGTCCAAACTTATGCACCCTGTATTTTAAGGAAGAACATTTATTTATTTACGATACATTATTCATTCACAAAGAAAATTGGTGTCCTTAAAGGTTGGATTTTTCCAAATTTTTTAAATTAAGGCATTAAGTTCAGTTTCCAAAAGATGATTTTTTATTCCTCTTTTTAGTCAACTTTAGTATAGGTGTCTAAACTTATGCATAGCACTGTATATATATATATATTAGGGGTGACCCCGAATAGTCGAAGATTCGATGCTTCGATAGGAGGAGCCTGATTCGACTACCGATCTCATGGTCGAATCTTCGCAGAGGTGTTATGAAAGGAGGATCATGCCCCTTTGGCTATATGAGGGCGCTCAATTTCACATAGAACTAGCTTTTATGTCAATACGTTAATATTCAGCCTATTATGATAATGCTGTATATAAAAATGTGCAAAGAAAGAAGCTTTTAATAAATATTTTTTAACGTGCGTGAATAAATCCAAACACCCCGTGACAGATTTAAGTTTCACTTTCGATCCGTGACCGACAGAGGAGCGTCTTCGCGGCAAGGATTTAAATCTTTAAAATCTAAAGTGTGAATGTACACCATCAGAAAGGATATTCTCCAAGGCTGGATTTAGCATCAGGAAAACCATGATCGCATTTCTGCCGGCCAACGTTAACACGTTTCACGCATAGACTGGGTTTCACGTTAGAAGCATATGCCTGTAAGTGCAATACTCCCACTGTCTAGTGCAATAAACTCAGGTGATATTTATATCTATATTATTCATACTACTCAAAATACTGTAAATATGTTTATAATCTGTAACATGCGCTAGACTCCCACTGTCTAGTGTAATATTCTCCAATTCAGGTGATATTTATATTATTCATACTACTCAAAATACTGTAAATATGTTCATAATCTGTAAATGTTTATTCAGACTAAACCCAACTGTGACCCTACTTTTTTACTTTATACTATTTTTATTTATTTTTTATATATTTTCATTCTTAGAATTTGTATTACTATGTTCTTGTTGTATTTGTATTTGTATATGTGCACTGGAAGCTTCAGTACCAAGAAAAATTCCTTGTGGGTGCAAGCACACTTGGCAATAAAGCTCTTTCTGATTCTGATTCTGATTCTGAGAATGTATTTTATCCGCGCGCACAATTTGAAAAGACTCCAACGGACACAGACAGAGTGAAATACTGGATTTGTTCTCTCGATCAGGTAGGGTACAAGTGATTTCAAAACTTTTCAGCCGGTTCTAATTAGATTTTTGGATGCTGTGAACATTTTTAGCTAAAAAGACTGCCTCCAGTTTAGCATTTATTGTTGTTTCTGCAGTTAAAAAGACAAAGTTGAAAATTCTGGCTACTATCGTTATTTTAATAATTTCTTTATTTTTATTTTATTTATTAATCTGTCAGGCTTATCTAATCTAACTATTTGTGGCTTGTGTTTTGAATATATGTTCCCCTGCACTTTAGGCATTTTGCACACATTTGCTCCTCATCTTGTGACTTGATTCTAATCTATTTCGTTTTGTATTTTTTTATTTATTAGAAAGGTATAGGCCTATTCTGTTCTAATTTAATTTGAGTAAATTAATTGTTTATTTTTTCGGTGGCCTGCTCGCACAGGTAATTTAGCCGATTTAATTTGATTTGCATGTGAAATGCAAATCCTGTCTGCAGTGTGGCCTTTCTGGAGTTATGTTATTTCTTAGTTTTATTGATCCAAAATGTTTTTATACATTTTCTTCTATATCTTTGTGTGATTTTCTGTACATCGCGGCTTTGAAACGTTAAAGCCCCGCCCCCATACACATGATTCGACTATTAGTCGACTATAGGCAAGACATGACGATTCTGATTCGACTATGAAAATCCATAGTCGGGGACAGCCCTAATATATATATATATATATAAATATAGCTGCGAGCAGCGATGGCGGGCCCAAGCCGGTGGCACCGCCACCCCGGTGGCTTTAGTGTAACTAAAGGCACCAGGGTGGCGGTGCCACCGGCTTGGGCCCGCAATTTTTATTAATATTTATTATTATTATTATTATTCTCCGCATTTAATTGCATTTTTGAGGGCCTAAACATGCTCGAAAACTCACAAAACTTTGCACACGTGTCAGAACTGGCGAAAATTTACATTCTGATCTGGTTTCAGAATTGGACGGGGCAAAATGGCTCGATAGCGCCACCTATAAAAGTTCAACGGAGTGCGCCTCCCGCAATGTTCCACGTACGTTCACATTCAATACATACATGTAATGACCTAATACCTACAAAAAAGTCTCTTGGAGCATAGCCCTAAACACAACAGGAAGTCAGCCATTTTGAACTTCCTCTCAGATTTTTGTGGAGTTTTTGCCATTTTCAGGCCTCGTACTTTAACGAACTCCTCCTACAGTTTTAATCTGATCATCTTCAAATTTGGTGAGTGTAATCTTAAGGCCTTTGCGATGTTAAATTGCGAAGATCTTGAGTTTTCGTCGAAGGGCGGGTCCTCGGCGGCCTGACAAATTTCGATGTTTCGCCATGAAACAGGAAGTTGTTGTAACTCAGGCATGGAATGTCCAATCTGCCCCAAACTTCACACGTTTGATAAAAGTTCTGTCCTGAACACATGACCATGCTCATATTCAGTTATAGTCATAGCGCCACCTGCTGGACACAGGAAGTGACATGTTTAACTCTGTTATGGACTCCTAATAACATATAAAAAAGTGCCATGCTATTATTGCAATTAAATAGGAATTTGCTGTAACTCAGGCATGGAATGTCCAATCTGCCCCAAACTTCACACTTTTGATAAGCGTTCTGTCCTGAACACATCTACATGAGAATATTCAGTTATAGTAATAGCGCCACCTACTGGTAACAGGAAGTGTCATGTTTAACACGTTGATGCCATTCTAGCAACATGTTAAAAATGCCATTGACTTCTAAACATGCTAGAAACATGTTAAAACATGCTAGCAATACTTAGCTAAGTGCTAAAGCATGTTAATTCAATGAAACAGGATGTTGTTGTTACTCAAGAAGGCAATGTCCAATCTGCGCCAAACTTCACACTTTTAATAAACGCTCTGTCCTGAACACATGACCATGCTCATATTCAGTTACAGTCATAGTGCCACCTGCTGGCAACAGGGAGTGACATGTTAAACACTGTTGTGGACATATAAAAACATATAAAATTAAAGCTGCAAGCAGCGATGAAAAGGGCCCTCGTATATATATATGACGTTTTAGGTGTTTCCTTTTTTGACATTACTTTAATCCCTCGCCATAGCAAAACCGTTTGAGATATTTATTATCCGTTCACAATTTAGCATAATTAATATATTTTTATCATGTTGAAAAAGTTTGGTGGGAATAAAAAAAAAACACTTAGATAAAGGTGGCTAAAAATTCAGAGGCTGATTTTGCAAAAAAATCCACATTCAGACCAAAATATCTGACTTCCTGATGGTCAGAGCTAATGACTTTAAATTAGAAAGTTGTCCGGGTCGATGAGATCAATATATGAACTGAGTTTTTTTTTACTGTAGTTAAAACTAACCCCCCCACTTTTGTCAAAAGCATGTTGAAAGTGACAGACTTCCTGCTGCCAGTTGGTGGCACTATAAACTTTGACTCACAATAGTTACATCCATCTAATCGGCCTCTTACCACGAACACTTGAGTTTCATCAAGATCAGTTAATGTATGCAGAAGTTATACCACTTCGTGTTTCTCTTTTCTTGCCATAAATTTGTTTCCTCGCCACGGCCAAACCGTTCGAGATATCAAAAATCCGTCCGCAATTTAGCATCCTCAAAGTCTTGACTACATGCACACCGAGTTTGGAGGGGACACAGTAAATTTTCTAGGTGGAGCATTTCACATTCCACAGCAAGCATTTTCCAAACAACCCATAATAGCTGACTTCCTGTTGGGCTGGCTTAAAACTTGAAAGAGGGATAGTTGTTTGGCCCGATGAGATCTATATGTGTACCGAGTTTCATATTAATTCATGCAAGTGTGTTTGATATATGGAACAAGTTTTCAGACCCCGTTCAAGGGGGCGCTGTTGAGCCCCCCTGCCACGCCCGTTTCTGAAACTTTTAACATGTCTACTGGCTAATAAGTGTTATGTGTCTGTCGAGTTTCATCCAATTTCAAGCATGCTAAGAGTCTCAAACGCATCCGAAAAGAACATTAAAGTTTGATGCGTTGCCACCAGAGCATGTGAGCGGAGTGGAGCGGTGAGAATCTCCGCTCATCGCTCACTGAACTGTTCACCCCTCCGCTCCCCCGCTCAAAGCTACATCAGGCCGCTCCGCTCATTTTCGCTCAGCGCTCAACCCAGTTTGCTTCGCGCTCCACTCAAATCACCCCCCGCTCGCTCCAAAAAAGGAAAAAAAATCTACATGTAGGCTATATTACTTGTAGCGGTCCCCAACCTTTTTTGCGCCACGGACCGGTTTAAAATCAGACAATATCAGACACGGACCGGCCTTCAAGGTGTGTGGCGGATAAATACAACAAAAATGATTAAAATGATACGACTGGCATAAAAACTGGGGTATTTTTTTAAATATCCTATAATAATAAACGTGAATCCAATGTGTAGGCCTACTCGCAATTTTATTAACAGCGTCCTCTAACATCGCGCAGGCAAATGAGAAAGTCTGAAAACAAACAAAATGCCCCCAAAAGAAAAAAAATCTCTATGTTTTCAGTTCTGATGCGTTCACGTAACATGTAAGGGCACCTAAAAGCTGTCACAACGAACCGGCAAAATGATTATGAATATGTAAAATATAGCAGAAGACATTTTAATTTTTTTTATGTCTGTCGGCTGGAAAGATGCTGACTCGTGATCTTCGCAGTAGTGAACGCGCCTGAGAGAAATGCACATTTCATACGGGAGAGCAGTCTGTTTTCTTTCGTTTTGAATTGTTCTGTTTAAAAGTAGACATTTCAAGCTTTATATATATGTCTCAGGTGTGTGAGGCAAGTAGGCTATACGCTGAGTTTCGGTTCATTCATGAGACAAACTCCAGGTTCACGCCGGCGCCTTCGTATCGTGGTTATCTATTTTCTAATATATTTCTAATATTTAATAATATTAAATCCAGACAATGGTTGATGAAACCTTGATTAAAATTAAGATACAATTAATACAAAACGAAATTAATTTTAAAGACAGGCTTTGTGCTTTCTGTTTGAGGTCTGAGTGAAAGTTTTAAAGCAGTCTTAGTGCCGCTTTCAGAGCTCTCACGTCCGTAACGGAGAACTGTCCCGTCCATAACTTTTTTTTTTTTTTTGTATAAATTTCTAAATAAATGTGACTTATAGTCCAGTGCGAGGCTAGGCCTATGTTTTTTCTTCTTCATGGCGCATTTTTTGACTGATGCGCCTTATAGGCTACTCCGGAGCGACTTATATTGATAGGCTACACCTGTATGAATTCTCATTTTACTTTTTGAACTCCATTATTGAGCCGAGTTTTGCCTGAAAATAGTCTACTGTTGATGACTGTGCAAGACAAATGGATTCAGGGTCAGGCTTGACTGAGCATGCTTCAGACTCGTGGTGTGAGCGGAGCGGAGCGAAATTGGAGCGGGAAATGCGACGCTCCGTCCTTTTGAAATTGCCGCTCTGCGCTCTGTCCAAGATCCGCCCGCTCGCGCTCCCCGCTCGCTCCCGCTCCACTCCGCTCACATGCTCTGGTTGCCACGGCAACAGTATCTAAGATATCAATAATCCTTTCACAGTTCTACATCTGCTGTCTATTTACATTATACACATAAAGTTTGAAGCAAATCGGGTAAAAATAAGAGGGTGACTTCAAAGCATTTTGAAAGTGACACACTTCCTGCTGCCAGTTGGTGGCGCTATAACTTTGACTCACAATAGTCACATCTATGTGATTGGCCTCTTACAACGAACACACTGCTGAAGTTTTATCAAGATCAGTCAATGTATGCAGAAGTTATAACACACTTCCTGTTTCTCTTTTCTCGCTATAAATTCGTTTTCTCGCTACGGCCAAACCGTTCGAGATATCAAAAATCCGTCCGCAATTTAGCATCCTCAATGTCTTGACTTCAAGCTGCCCGAATTTGCTGGGGATCGGATGAATTCTGTAGGAGAAGTACATTAAATTCCACAGCATGTGTTTTTCAAACAACCCTAAATAGCCAACTTCCTGTTGAGCTGGCGTAAAACTTAGAGCACGAAAGTTGTTCGGCTCGATGAGATCTATATGTGTCCGCCCTTTCAGGGCTTGGGCCCTAATAATAATAATCCTAACGAAAACAATAGGGCTCTGCGCCCTTTCAGGGCTTGGGCCCTAATAATAATAATCCTAACGAAAACAATAGGGCTCTGCGCCCTTTCAGGGCTTGGGCCCTAATAATAATAGAAAAAATAATAATCCTACCGAAAACAATAGGGCCTTCGCCCCTTCAGGGCTTGGGCCCTAAAAAACAGAGCAAAAACAATAGGGTCCTCTCACCATTGGTGCTCGGGCCCTAAAAAGTGCCAGCAAGTGCTAAACATGCTAACAACATACTAGAAACATGCTAAAACATGCTAGCAAACACTTAGCTAAGTGCTAAAGCATGCTATTATTGCAATTAAATAGGAATTTGCTGTAACACAGGCATGGAATGTCCAATCTGCCCCAAACTTCACACATTTGATAAGAGTCATGGCCTGAACACATCTACATGAGAATATTCAGTTATAGTAATAGCGCCACCTGCTGTCAACAGGAAGTGACATGTTTAACACGTTGATGCCGTTCTAGCAACATGTTAAAAATGTCATTGAGTTCTAAACATGCTAGAAACATGTTAAAACATGCTAACAATGCTTAGCTAAGTGCTAAAGAATGCTAATTCAATGAAACATGACTTTGTTGTTACTCAAGAAGGCAATGTCCAATTTGCACCAAACTTCACATGTTTGATAAGAGTTCTGTCCTGAACACACATCCATGCTCATATTCAGTTATAGTCATAACGCCACCTACTGGCAACAGAAACTGACATGGTTAACACAGTAATGCAGTACTAACCACATAATTATTGTGTACTAAGCATGCTAGAAACAGACTAAACATGCTAGCAACACTTAGCTGAGTCATGAAGCATGCTATTATCACCATTATACAAAACATTTTGTAACTGACTTTGACATACTCTTACTATATATACCTCCTTAAATGTACATTTCCCAACCATGCTCTGTCTTCCTAAAGCCACCGAGTGTTGATGGCACGGGTGCGAGGGCCCTTTCATCGCTGCTTGCAGCTTTAATTAGGGCCCAAGCCCTGAAAGGGGCCCTTAACGTTTGGGGCCCTTAA
The DNA here is from genome assembly GCA_021464565.1 of Rutilus rutilus. Classification (NCBI taxonomy): domain Eukaryota; kingdom Metazoa; phylum Chordata; class Actinopteri; order Cypriniformes; family Leuciscidae; genus Rutilus; species Rutilus rutilus. The sequence continues at coordinate 1,603,847 of JAJAQA010000005.1, forward strand.
CGTGCTCAAAAACTCATGAAACTTTGCACACAGGTCAGAAGCTGTGGCCATTAAGGCCGGGCTGAAGATGGTACCTGGGCGTGGCAGGGGGGCTCGACAGCGCCCCCTTGAATGGGGTCGGAGTGCGGTCCGAAAACTTGGTCCATATACCAAACACGCTTGCATGAATTAATATGAAACTCGGTACACATATAGATCTTATCAGGCCGAACAACTTTCGTGCTCTAAGTTTTATGCCAGCCCAACAGGAAGTCGGCTATTATGGGTTGTTTGGAAAACGCATGCTGTGGAATTCGATGTACTCCTCCTAGAGAATTCATTCAATCACCTCCAAACTCGGTCAGCATGAAGTCAAGACATTGAGGATGCTAAATTGCGGACGGATTTTTGATATCTCGAACGGTTTGGCCGTGGCGAGGACACGAATTTATGGCGAGAAAAGAGAAACACGAAGTGGTTAAACTTCTGCACCCATTAACTGATCTTGATGAAACGTCAGCAGTGTGTTCGTGGTAAGAGGCTGATCAGATGGATGTAACTATTGTGAGTCAAAGTTATAGCGCCACCAACTGGCAGCAGGAAGTGTGTCACTTTCAACATGCTTTTGAAAAAAGTGGGGGGGGGGGGGTTAGTTTTACCAACAGTTACAAAAATCAGAATATATATTGGTCTCACCGAGCCGGACAACTTTCTAATTTACAGTTATTAGCTCAGAGCAAAAGGAAGTCAGATATTTTGGTTTGAATGTGGATTTTTTGGATATTTCAGACTCTGAGTTTTTAGCTACTCCTCCTAAGTGGTTTATTTTATTCACACCAAACTTTTTCAACATGATAAAAATACATTAAAGATAAATATGTATATATATATATATATATATATATATATATATAAATATAATTAAAGCTGCAAGCAGCATTTATCGGGGTTCAAGCAGTTAAGGCCATTAAGGCCTTTAAGCACAAAAGCATAAAAAGTTATTAAGTTTTATTTAGCAAGCCAAAAAACTCGTTAGCGCCAACTAGTGGCCGATTTCTTTCAAAACTCTTACAGAGCTCTAGGGCCATGAGTCGAACATGCCCATCGAGTTTCGTTCCGATCGGCCTCCGTTAACCTTGTCTAATAGGTGCTCAAATTTCATTGGTCGATGGCAGCCATGTTTTTCGAGATACGCCAATGTCCTCATAGACCTACATGGCACCTTGGACCAAGACACTGCATACCAATTTTCAAGTCAATTGGACTAACGGTCACGTGGTCATAGCCCTTTTCATGTTTTTTTCATGTTATAGCGCCACCTAGTGATCAATCGTCGCGATTTTTTTACTGTTACCCCAGATTGAACTCATACACATGTGCACCAAGTTTGGTGAAGATATCTCATTTCCTTGTCGAGTTATAGCGACCAGGAATCGAAATTTCGACTTTTTTTCGATAATTATTGATATTCAGACTCCAGAGAACATTTCTGCACTGGTTTGGTTCCGATCGGGCGAAAGACCAGGGACTAGTTCGCAAAAGTAGGTTTTTGACAAAATTCAAAATGGCGGAAAAATTTGCAATTAGAAATGAAATCGGAGATATACGTTTTGACCTTCAGGAGTCCAGCTTTCCAATGATATAAGACACTTGAGACTACAACATACGGTCTAGGAGTTATGAGCAGTTTCGAACTTTTGGTTGCTATAGTGCCACCTATGGGCCAATCGGGGTCATACTTTGATAGGTTCTCCCCCAAATTGAGTACTACCATTTGGCCAAGTTTCAAGGTTCCAGCATTTACGGTTTGGGCTGCACGATGCGTTTTAGGGGAGAATAATAATAATAATAATAATTAAAGCTGCAAGCAGCATTTATCGGGGTTCAAGCAGTTAAGGCCGTTAAGGACTTTAAGCACAAAAGCATCAAAAGTTATAAAGTTTTATTTAGGAAGCATGTAACCATTGACATCATAGATGGAAAAGACCATGTTCTAGCATCATTTACCATGATATACCACATTCTAGCATGATTTACCATAGTTTATCATGATTTACCATGGTTTACCATGATTTACCTTGTTCTAACATAGTTTACCATGAATTTATCCGTTTACCTTGATTTACCATGTTCTAGCATGATTTACCATGATATATCACGTTCTAGAATGATTTACCAGGATTCTAGCATGATTCACCTTGATACACCACATTCTAGTATGATTTACTATGATTTACCATGTTTCTAGCGTGATTTACCATGATTTACCACATTACTAGCAATTATGTGAAGTGTCAGTGCAAATGAAGTGATAAACACTGTCAAAATATGATTTTGTTATAATAGTTATTGTTATATTAGTGATTTGCACAAAGCACAAGTGAAAAGACTTCATAAGTAGAATGGCCAGCAGAGGGCACTAGAAGACCACTTATTGGCTCAGTTTCACTTTAAATTTCATTATTTTTACCAGTTTTCTGCACTAAATCAAACCAGTTTTTCCATGTTAACTCAATAATGCATGCTTACACACACACACACACACACACACACACACACACACACACACACAAAGACAAATGTTGTTTTTTTTTTCAATGCTATTGGGATATGTCATTATGAAAATATATGTCAATGGTCTACAAACATTTCACAAAGTCTTTGTAAGCTATTAATCAGATTATTCAGAATTTATTCAGAAACCTAAGACTACACACACACATTATGTTGCAGATACAGATATTTGAAATATATGATGTGATCAAACTGTCAATACTAATACTTTAACAGATGGATTTTGAGTAAATGTAATTGTAAATGTTAAAATAGGGAATGACTATTTTAAACAGCAGGGGGCAGTAAAATACACTTATTGGCTTAATATGCCATTATATTCATATCATTTTCACCTTTTTAACTGTTATAGAGGCAAATTTTGTCCGATCTGTCTGAAAATTTCCATGCATGTTCAGAGTGATATTTCACATGTTCTGACTTGTTTTTAAGAAGGTTTGAACATTCATTAAAGAGATATAGGCTTTCGGGGACACTTGGTAAAGGCCACATTTTGAAGTGAACCTATTATAGCTATCCAAATGAAGTAGTTCAACTTTTTCTGACAATTATTGTTCTAGTGAGTCCAGAGAATTGTATTGCACTAGTTTTTAACATTATGATATGAAAATTATATGATCAGAGATGGAAAAGACCATTTATAGCCAATACAGGCAGTTTACCATAGGAAATATATGGTTTTAAAGCCTTTTAACAGTTATAACGCCAACTATTGTCCGATCTCCATAAAATTTTGCAATCTTATTAATGATGGTATGTCACATATGCTCACTAATTTTTGTGAAGTTCTGAGTTTTTGTTTTGGATTTATAGGCTTTTGATTGCATTTTGCCACGCCCATTTTATAAATGACCCTATTACAGCAATCCAAATGCAAAAGTTCAACTTTTTTTTGATAATTATTGATCTAGAGAGTCCAGAGAATTGTCCTAGACTGGTCTGGTTCCGATCGGGCGAAAAACCTAGGACTAGTTCGCAAAAGTAGGTTTTTAACATATTCATGAATATTTAATGAACTGTTTGATTGACAGCAATGGTTCTAGAGGCAAAGTTGTTCAGCATGAGCAGATCTATCATATGATATGCATTTTGTGACGATAAGTGTAACACCACGTGATTACAGAGCCATAAAACTCGTTAGCGCCAACTAGTGGCCGATTTCTTTCAAAATTCTTACAGACCTCTAGGGGCTTGAGCCGAACATGCCCACTGAGTTTCGTTCTGATCGGCCTCCGTTAACCTTGTCTAATAGGGGCTCAAACTTCATTGGCCGATAGCGGCCATGTTTTTTGAGATACACCAATGTCCTCATAGACATACATGGCACCTTGGACCAAGACACTGCATACCAATTTTCAAGTCAATCGGACTAACGGTCAGGTGGTTATAGCCTGTTTTATGTTTTTTTCATATTATAGCGCCACCATGAGGCCAATCACCGCGATTTTTTTACTGTGACCTCAACTTGAGCTCATACATATGTGTACCGAGTTTGGTGAAAATATCTCATTTTGTTCACGAGTTATAGCCATTTTCGTATAATTAGCTCCGCCTCCTGCGAACGTTTTGATACCCCTTAGCAACCGTGGATCGAAATTTTACATTTTTTTCGATAATTATAGATCTTCAGACTCCTGTGAATATTTCTGCACTGGTTTGGTTCCGATCGGGCGAAAAACCAGGGACTAGTTCGCAAAAGTAGGTTTTGGACAAAATCCAAAATGGCGGAAAAATTTGCATACCGGAAATGAAATCCTTGAGGCCTTTTTTGTTCGGCTTGACCCAAGGATTCCAATGATATAAGACACTTGAGTCTGTGACAAAGGGTTAATGAGATTTAAGCAAAAATATGCAATTTTTTTGTTTTTTGCGCTGTAGCGCCACCTATTGGCCAATCTGGCTCATATTCTCTGAACCTCTCCTCGATTTTTGTACTACCTTCTGGCCAAGTTTCAAGTCTCTAGCACTTACGGTTTGGGCTGCACGATGCGTTTTACGGCGGAAGAATAATAATAATAATTAAAGCTGCAAGCAGCATTTATCGGGGTTCAAGCAGTTAAGGCCTTTAAGCACAAAAGCATCAAAAGTGATTAAGTTTTATTTACCAAGAATGTAACTACTGACATAATAGATGAAAAAGACCATTTACAGGAAATACCATAGGAAATATATGGTTTTAAAGCTTTTTAGCAGTTATAGCGCCACCTATCGTCCGATCTCCATGAAAATTGGCATGCTTGTTAATGATGTTATGTCACATATGCTCACCAATTTTTGTGAAGTTCTGAGTTTTCATTTAGGATTTATAGGCTTTTTAATGTTTTTTTTGCCACACCCATTTTCTAAATGACCCTATTACAGCCATCTACATGCAAAAGTTCAACTTTTTTTTGATAATTATTCATCTAGAGTGTCCAGAGAATTGTCCTAGACTGGTCTGGTTTCGATCGGGCGAAAAACCTAGGACTAGTTTGCAAAAGTAGGTTTATAACATAATTACGAATATTTAATAACCGGTTTAATTGACAGCATTAGTTCTTGAGGCAAAGTTGTTCAGCATGAGCAGATCTATCAGATGATATGCATTTTGTGACGATAAGTGTAACACCACGTGATTACAGAGCCATAAAACTCGTTAGCGCCAACTAGTGGCCGATTTCTTTCAAAACTCTTACAGACCTCTAGGGCCATGAGTCGAACATGCCCATCGAGTTTCGTTCCGATCGGCCTCCGTTAACCTTGTCTAATAGGTGCTCAAATTTCATTGGTCGATGGCGGCCATGTTTTTCGAGATACGCCAATGTCCTCATAGACATACATGGCACCTTGGACCAAGACACTGCATACCAATTTTCAAGTCAATCGGACTAACGGTCACGTGGTCATAGCCGTTTTCATGTTTTTTTCATGTTATAGCGCCAACTAGTGTTCAATCGTCGCGATTTTTTTACTGTGACCCCAGATTGAACTCATACACATGTGCACCAAGTTTGGTGAAGATATCTAATTTCCTTCTCGAGTTATAGCCATTTTAGTAAAATAGGCTCCTCCCACAACATTAATTTATCACCCCCTGGCGATCAGGAATCGAAATTTCGACTTTTTTTCGATAATTATTGATATTCAGACTCCAGAGAACATTTCTGCACTGGTTTGGATCCAATTGGACAAAAAACCTAGGACTAGTTCGCAAAAGTAGGTTTTTAACAAAATTCAAAATGGCGGACAATTTGCATACAGGAAATGAAATCGGAGATATACGTTTTGACCATCAGGTTTCCAGCTTTCCAGTGATATAAGACACTTGAGTGTACGTCATACGGTCTAGGAGTTATGAGCAGTTTCGCGCTTTTGGTTGCTATAGCGCCACCTATGGGCCAATTGGGGTCATATTCTCTGAACCTCTCCTCGATTTTTGTACTACCATCTGGCAAAGTTTCAAGGTTCCAGCTCTTACGGTTTGGGCTGCACGATGCGTTTTACGGCAGAATAATAATAATAATAAAAATCAGCACAATTACAATAGGGTTTCAGCATTTCATGCTTGAACCCCTAATTAAAGCTGCAAGCAGCATTTATCGGGGTTCAAGCATTTAAGGCCTTTGAGCACATAAGCATTTAAGACATTAAGTTTTATTTAGCAAGCTTTTAATCACTGAAATAATAGATGGAAAAATCCATTTACAGCCAATAAAGGCAATTTACCATAGGAAATATGTGGTTTTCAAACCTTTTTGCCAGTTATAGCGCCACCTATGGTCCAATCTCCATGAAACTCTGCATGCTTCTTCACCATGTTATGACACATATGCCCACCAATTTTCGTGAAGTTCTGAGTTTTCATTTATGATTTATAGGCATTTTAGTGTATTTTGCCACGCCCCTTTTATAAATTACCCTATTACAGCCACCCAAATGCAAAAGTTCAACTTTTTTTCGATAATTATTGATCTAGAGAGTCCAGAGAATTGTCCTAGACTGGTCTGGTTCCGATCGGGCGAAAAACCAGGGACTAGTTCGCAAAAGTAGGTTTTTAACATATTCTTGAATATTTAATGAACGGTTTGATTGACAGCAATAGTTCTTGAGGCAAAGTTGTTCAACATGAGCAGATCTATCAGATGATATGCATTTTGTGATGATAAGTGTAACACCACGTGATTACAGAGCCATAAAACTCGTTAGCGCCAACTAGTGGCCGATTTCTTTCAAAATTCTTACAGACCTCTAGGACCATGAGTCGAACATGCCCATCGAGTTTCGTTCCGATCGGACTTCGTTAACGGTGCTCAAATTTCATTGGCCAATGGCGGCCATGTTTTTTGAGATACGCCAATATCCTTTTAGACATACATGGCCCGTTGGGCCAAGACACTGCATACCAAATTTCAAGTCATTCGGAAAAACGGTCAGGTGTCTATACGTTTTTTTTGTTTTATAGCGCCACCATGAGGCCAATCGACGCAATTTTTTTACTGTGACCTCAAATTGACCGTCTACATATGTGTACCAAGTTTGGTGAAAATATCTAATTTCGTTCACGAGTTATAACAATTTTAGTAAAACTGACTCCGCCTCCTTCGAACATTTTGGCGCCCCATAGCGACCATGAATCGAAATTTCAACTTTTTTTCGATAATTATTGATATTCAGACTCCAGAGAACATTTCTGCACTGGTTTGGTTCCGATCGGACAAAAAACCACAGACTAGTTTGCAAAAGTAGGTTTTTAACAAAATTCAAAATGGCGGAAAAATTTGCATACCGGAAATGAAATCGGAGATATACGTTTTTTCCGCCTTGAGCCAAGGATTACAGTGATATAAGACACTTGAGTCTACGACAAACCGTCTAGGAGTTATTTGCGATTTTATACTTTTGCTTACTATAGCGCCACCTATTGGCCAATCGGGGTCATAATTTGATAACCTCTCCTCGATTTTTGTAATACCTTCTGGCAAAGTCTCAAGTCTCCAGCACTTATGGTTTGGGCTGCACGATGCGTTTTACGGCAGAATAATAATAATAAAAATCCTTACAATTACAATAGGGTTTCAGCACTTCGTGCTTGAACCCCTAATAATTAAAGCTGCAAGCAGCATTTATCGGGGTTCAAGCATTTAAGGCCTTTGAGCACATAAGCATTTAAGACATTAAGTTTTATTTAGCAAGCTTTTAACCACTGAAATAATAGATGGAAAAATCCATTTACAGCCAATAAAGGCAATTTACCATAGGAAATATGTGGTTTTCAAACCTTTTTGCCAGTTATAGCGCCACCTATGGTCCAATCTCCATGAAACTCTGCATGCTTCTTCACCATGTTATGACACATATGCCCACCAATTTTCGTGAAGTTCTGAGTTTTTATTTATGATTTATAGGCATTTTAGTGTATTTTGCCACGCCCCTTTTATAAATTACCCTATTACAGCCACCCAAATGCAAAAGTTCAACTTTTTTTCGATAATTATTGATCTAGAGAGTCCAGAGAATTGTCCTAGACTGGTCTGGTTCCGATCGGGCGAAAAACCAGGGACTAGTTCGCAAAAGTAGGTTTTTAACATATTCTTGAATATTTAATGAACGGTTTGATTGACAGCAATGGTTCTTGAGGCAAAGTTGTTCAACATGAGCAGATCTATCAGATGATATGCATTTTGTGATGATAAGTGTAACACCACGTGATTACAGAGCCATAAAACTCGTTAGCGCCAACTAGTGGCCGATTTCTTTCAAAATTCTTACAGACCTCTAGGACCATGAGTCGAACATGCCCATCGAGTTTCGTTCCGATCGGACTTCGTTAACGGTGCTCAAATTTCATTGGCCAATGGCGGCCATGTTTTTTGAGATACGCCAATATCCTTTTAGACATACATGGCCCGTTGGGCCAAGACACTGCATACCAAATTTCAAGTCATTCGGAAAAACGGTCAGGTGTCTATACGTTTTTTTTGTTTTATAGCGCCACCATGAGGCCAATCGACGCAATTTTTTTACTGTGACCTCAAATTGACCGTCTACATATGTGTACCAAGTTTGGTGAAAATATCTAATTTTGTTCACGAGTTATAACAATTTTAGTAAAACTGACTCCGCCTCCTTCGAACATTTTGGCGCCCCATAGCGACCATGAATCGAAATTTCAACTTTTTTTCGATAATTATTGATATTCAGACTCCAGAGAACATTTCTGCACTGGTTTGGTTCCGATCGGACAAAAAACCACAGACTAGTTTGCAAAAGTAGGTTTTTAACAAAATTCAAAATGGCGGAAAAATTTGCATACCGGAAATGAAATCGGAGATATACGTTTTTTCCGCCTTGAGCCAAGGATTGCAGTGATATAAGACACTTGAGTCTACGACAAACCGTCTAGGAGTTATTTGCGATTTTATACTTTTGCTTACTATAGCGCCACCTATTGGCCAATCGGGGTCATAATTTGATAACCTCTCCTCGATTTTTGTACTACCTTCTGGCAAAGTCTCAAGTCTCCAGCACTTATGGTTTGGGCTGCACGATGCGTTTTACGGCAGAATAATAATAATAAAAATCCTTACAATTACAATAGGGTTTCAGCACTTCGTGCTTGAACCCCTAAAAATCAGTACAATTACAATAGGGTTTCAGCATTTCATGCTTGAACCCCTAAAAATCAGTACAATTACAATAGGGTTTCAGCACTTCGTGCTTGAACCCCTAAATATAGCTGCAAGCAGCGATGAAGGGCCAAAACCGGCGGCACCGCCACCCTGGTGCCTTTAGGTAACTATAGGCACCGGGGTTGCGGTGCCACCGGCTTGGGCCCGTAATCGCTGCTCGCAGCTATATTTATATATATATATATATATATATATATATTTTTTTTTTTTATAAATTTGGTTTCAGCTCCAATTTTTTATCATGGATTTGATTACTATACTCCTCCCCTGTAGCATCTTCGCAAACCAATGCAACACTTTCTAAAGCCTTTCCCCTTCATCGAGGCTCATGCCAAGGTTGCCCCCTTTCGCCTCTATTATTTGCTTTGGCTATTTGGCCATTTGGTTGTGAAGTGAGGAAAAGTTTTAGGGCATTACCTGGTTTTGAACCTCTTATAAACTGTCCCTTTATGCAGACGACATTCTTTTATATACTGTATAGCTAACCCAATTTCATCGTTACCACCAATCCTCAAGATTTTTGCATCATTTGGCAAACTCTGGTCACAAATTATATCTTCAAAAGAGCTCATTGTTCCCTGTCAATTTAGCAGCTGAGACACTTTCCCAACATACTTTCCCTTTCCCCCTTTCCCAACATACTTTTAAAGTGGTCTCAAGAAGGATTAAGATATCTAGGTGTTTTCATCACTAAGATCACAAAGATATCTCTAGAAAATGTTTTAATTCTTTAATTGATGTTTATAAGGCGGGTATAGATAAGTGGTCCTCTCTTCCTATCTCATTAATTGGCCGTAATAACTTGGTTAAAAGGACAATTTTATGCACATTTTTTATTCCAGCATATACCCATTCTCATTAACAAGTAATTTTTGTCACTCTACTTTTGTCACACTTTTTTTGTGGGGTGGCAAGTGTGCACAGATTAGGAAAATTGTACTCAAACTCCCAAACTCCAAAGGGGACCTCGCTTTACCAAATGTTAAACAGTATTACAGGGCCTGTAATATCAATAAGCTTTTGTATTGGACCAACTCCTCAAGAGTTTCTGATTACCCTGTTTGGGCCCGAATGGAATTGTCATCCTCAAAATTATCCCTTCATTTTGTGATTTGCTCTCAGCTTCCTAGAAATTGTAAAAATGTCTCTGACAGTTTAATAGTAGCCCACACTCTTAAAATATGGGTTCAATTTAGGAAGCATATTGGGTTAATCAGACCATCTGTTCTGGCTCCTATAGTAAACCATTGATCTTTTCTACCATTATGTTCTGATCCAGTTTTTTTGTGACTGGTCTTCTACGGATCCCACTACCATCGAGAAGTCTTTATGATAAAGGAATATTTTTTATCCTTTTCAGAATTGTCAAAAAAGTTTTAACTTCATAAAACGGATCTTTTTCCCAGCTTTCTAATTTTCCTCCTGATTCTGAAATTCTACCCATTTCTGTCTGAGCTAAGAGAAAGAATGGTGTCCACACTTGGGTTAATCTCTGAGATTCATTAAATCCTTTGTGCGTTTTTATGTGAGAGTGGGAGAAAGCAAAAATGAAAAGTTATTTTGTAGGAAAATCATGGAAATGTTTTGTGATTAATATCCTGTTGTTTGTTATATTTTCTTTGTCTTTGTGGGTTTTGGTTCTTTTGCTGTTGTAGGCTGTCAGGACCTCTGAAATAACTGAAATCATTTTGCAAAGTGATATGGAACTGTAATGCAGTCAAGACCTGCCTAGAAATGGGAGCTCTAGCGCAAGTTCTACCGCGAAGACTCTAATATCACATCATTCATTAACCACAGATTTAGCCATCACTACTCGACATATGGAGTATTTAAGCCCGTTTAACACTCATTACTACATTTGCAGAAACTGACGCCGGCATTCACACACCCGTGTCTCGATTGCAACCATAACAACACAGAATTTTGAACTCACCGACTCTGACGGCCGTTCTTGAGCCCCAGGCCCGAGCGGATCGAGACAGTCAGCGACGTAGGCGTTCCGCTTTCAAAAGAGTAAACATTAGGCCCATCAACTTCTTCGGAGCTTCTTCATTTCACTAGCTTCAGTTGGTTCTCATCCGTATAAATTATATCAAGCCTTAAAGTTCTGCATAATTAAGGGCGTGGCCACTATAGAGACAGGTGATTGCCGATGCTGTCACTACTAGTGTTCGACATCGGCTGCGTCTGCATTAGCGGAACTGAAGGTTTGAGAATGAACACGAAACACATGTGATAGTTGTCATGCGGTGAATCTAGTCAATCGTTAAAGAAAAGCTGTCATCATCAGAGCTTGTGCAGCCGCTCTGGAGAAGCTGCGCTGGCTGAGTCCTCCGACTGCTCGAATCACTCTCGCCGTACTATACGTCACAGTCACGTGGAATCAGCGCTGTCTCAAGTCGGACAAAATTTCTAACCGGCATGCACTGCTCAAGTCAGCTACTGATCGGTCTGCACAGCCGAACAAGCTTTTGTCTGATATCAGTGAGAGTCACGTCACCTCAGCTAATCCTGCCTTTTTGCCCATTTTCGTTTATCCGGCAGTGACGCGTTACCAAGATGGTGACCATCAGCTCCGGCGACTTTGGGCTTTAAAAAATGCTCTTCAGAAAACTATGGGTGACGTCACGGACAATACGTCCATATTTTCTTTTTACAGTCCATGTTTTTTGCAAGCGACAACTGTGTAACCAGTTGTAACGCAATGACAAAAGTTCGAGCATAGCATGCAAACTGTTCTGTCGTTGCTGTACAGACGAGCACAAAACACTATTTGACCCAAAGAATTAAATAAGAAAATCAGCTGTCCTATAAAGACCTCAGGGAACTGTGTCAACTTGTGTAAAAGTTAATCATGACGGTACATGCAAGTCCATGAGATTAATCAATGTAACTTCACAACAAAAATGTATCCACTAACCATTCAGAAACGTCCAGGTGCGTCTAAAAGTGCAACCTCCTCCTCAGTCTCTCCGTAAGGCTTCACTCCGCTACTGGTTTTTCTGAGATTTTGGATTAGAAAAATTATTCCTGTGTTTCGTTATTGCCGGTTTATCTGAACCTCATGTAAAGGATTGGCCGTCTTCTAAACGGAGGCGGGGAGCAGCAGCTCAATTGCATTTAAAGGGACACACACAAAAAACGGCGAGTTTTTGTCACACACAAAAAGGGGCAAATTTGACAAGCTATAATAAATGTTTGGGGGGTTTTTTGAGCTGAAGAAAAGAATAATCAGAAGAGTTGTCCAAGAGCCAAGGATCACTTGTGGAGAGCTTCAAAAAGACCTGCAGATAGCAGGTACTGTTGTCTCAAAGAAAACAGTAAGTAATGCACTAGGGATGGGACGAAATATCGTTTGACAAAATATCGCGATACAAAACGTGACGAAACGCATCGAGGTCGAAAAAAATGGATCGCGAAATAAAGATAGATGGCACTGCTGCATGATTTGCGTAGTATATAAATAATTTAGTGTATTATATGTGTGTGTATGTATATGGGGCAGACATACAGTCTATGGTGGCAGGCTGGCAGCACCATCTGCTGATCAAGCAGGGTAAAACTAAATGAAAAAAAAAATTATATCCGGGGAACGGTGCGGTACGTCGTCACGTCAAGACAGCGCATGTTGCAACAACAACACTGCAGTCTACAGCGAGCTAACAAATATTAGCATTAGCACCAACTGCCTTGCCCCCAAACAGCCGACCATGGAGTCAAATGAGGTCGAAATTGAGGACGCTCCGCCTGGATACAAGTCATATGTCTGGCAGCACTAAGGGAGTGTTCTTGTTTGTGTTTGGCCAGTTAGGCCTTGTGTTTCCCTGTGTGCAGCTGAAACAAAAATAAATAAGTTGTTGTTATACAGTAAGATTTTTTTCTTTTTTTTTCTTTTTTGATATCGTATCGTGACGTATCGTATCGTGAGCCTGGCGTATCGAGGTGCATCGTATCGTGAATTTAAGCGTATCGTCCCATCCCTATAATGCACTCAACCGCCATGGCCTGTATGAACGCTCACTACGCAAGACTCCATTACTGAAAAAAAAAGCATGTTGAAGCTCATTTAAAGTTTGCTGCACAACATTTGGAAAAGCCAGTGAAATACTGGGAGAATATAGTGTGGTCACATGAGAGCAAAATTGAACTGTTTGGATGCCATAATACACACCATATTTGGAGGAGAAATGGCAGTGCACATTACCCAAAAACACCATACAACTTGGTGTTGGCTCTTGGACAACTCTTCTGATTATTCTTTTCACTCCTCTATCAGAAATCTTGTGAGGAGCACTGGTCGAAGCAAATTTATGGTGAAATTATTGTCTTTCCACTTCCGTATTATGGCCCCAAAAGTGCTCACTGGACCATTCAGAAGCTTAGAATGGCGCCTATAACCAATGCCATCATTATGTTTTGCAACAATTAGGTTGCGAAGGTCTTGAGACAGCTCTTTGCTTTTACCCATCATGAGATGTGTCTTGTGTGACACCTTGGCAATGAGACCTTTCTGTAGACCATCATTTGGGACTGAACCAGCTGTTATTAATTTCCACTGACAGGGGGCTGGATTGCTTTTTAATTACTGTAAGTTTTCAGCAGTTGTCTTGGCTTTCCATCAGGGCTGTGCAGAGACCTCTGGAGGGGCAGGTGCTCAAAGTATAAAAGGGGGCACATTGAACAAGGCTTTAAATAGGGCTGTGATCAAAATATCAATACAGTAACAGGGTTTTTCCTGGCTCAAAATGAGGCGGAGGTGGTAAAAATCCTAATAATGTATTTTAATAATAAGATAATTAAATGATTATTATTATTAAAATGAAATTAGATTAATTAAATAATGTATTTATAGCCTATTGTTTTTTTTCCACATTATTTTAGTGGGTGGAGATTGATAGGCTACCTCTAGGGGGGTCCGGGGGAGCAAGAAAATTTTGTACATTTTAAAGATAAATTCATTAATGTGGTGCACTTTGAGTCACCCGAATCCACTGTTAAAAATAAATAATCCACCCGCAAACAGCCCGATGATATTCTCTGATTTAGATATCTGCATCTGATCATCACATTACAATTATTCAAATTCTCATTGTTAAGCATGATAATATGGTAACATATCACACTGAAGTAGGCTGATTTAAAATGAACATTTATTTAAATTAAAAGTTCTTCTTTTGGCAAAATTACATTTCCTTAATAGCCTAAACAGAGGCTTTACTCCCTTCAAACTTAAATTGTCAATGTTTCATTACATCACTGTTTGAAAACACAAATTTTTTGTACCTTTTATAAAGGGCATTTTTCACCTAATTTTGTTAAATATATGCACCATCTTTCATTTCAAATTCTTAAATTTGATCAATATATTCAATTAAAATAATAAGACACTAGGCTGTTACCAATCAAATTAAATAATTTAGATTTAAAAATTATTACTGTATTAAATTAGATTATCTTAAATATTTTTGAATATACAAATAAGGAATGTTGAAAAGAATATACTTTATGAAACTAAACCACCAGTAGGAGGCGGCAGGCGACCGTGTTAATGAGCGAGTCATTGAGTCATTCATTCAAACGATTCGTTCAAAAAGCTGATTTATTCAGAAGGAGGCAGTTTATGAATGGGTCATTGAATCTTTGACACAACCGATTCGTTCAAAACGCTGAATCATTCAGTATTGAAACAAGTTTTGCAGTGAGATTCGCAATGGTTCTACTGTGATCTTTGTTTGGAACTATTTTCGCTGCTGAAACAGAACAAAAACAGTCATTGCATCTAAAATGTAAGTGACTTCATTTTAACTATTTGTTTATTGACCTGTTATGAAATCAGTCTCGGTTTCAATCTTGATGACATTCAGGAAAACAGTTCTTCTACAGCCTACACACAGCAATATAAACAACATCTCTGCATGCTTCACGTCGTACTTGTAAAATAATAATAATAATAAGTAAACAAACATCAAAATCACTTCGCTGAGAATGAAACGCCACTTATCAGCAGTCGCAGATTTGAAGATATCCTCTGGTAGTGCGCGTAGCCGCGCGAAATTAAAAAATGTGCGTGCAGCGTGAGGAATCGTCCCGGATGAGTTCATCAGGTGAAAGGTCATAATGTGGCTAAACCTCTAGAGCTAAACCTCTATAAATTCTCAATAAGAACTTTATGTAATGTAGTAATGTAATCTATAATAAAGTATAACTGGTTTGTAATAAGTGTAGATTGTAATGCTGTTTTTTGAGTTGTTTAATCAAAACTCTTCCTGCTCTACATACTTGAGTTTATCAAGTCTGTATTTTGAATCCTCCAGTTTATCAGTGAGAAACTTGACTCCTGAATCTCCTGGGTGATTGTAGCTCAGATCCAGCTCTCTCAGGTGTGAGGGGTTTGAACTCAGAGCTGAAGACACATAACCACAGCCTTTCTCTGTCACCATACAGCCAGACAACCTACAGACAACAACAGTCCACATGACATTAGTTTGGCATTTAAATCAGCCTCTTTCATACAATGACCTGCGTAGTTTGTATTTTCAGCTGTATTTTCTGTAGATTCTAGGACCTAGGAGCAGAGGAATCTTTTCAAGGGTTCTCAAAATTTGTCTCTGACAGCCAAATTGTCACGGTTCATAGATCTGTGTGTTCATTTTGCGCATTTGTCCGGTGTGTTTGTAGGTGTTGGGTCTGTGTGTGTGGTGGCTTGTTTGTTGGCTAGTAACCAGCTGATCTCTCAATCAGTCATTCAGCTGCAGCTAGTCAGCTGCCTATATCTAGCTGGAGTGAGATATGCTTGGTGTCGGTACGTCACTCTTGTTTTGTTCTCACACCTAGTTCCTGTATCTGAGTTCCTGGCAGAGTCATTCCTGCAATTCATCTGTGCTTCCAAGCAGCTCAGAGATCATCCTTGAGTTTTTCTTCAACCAGCTGTCCGGTTTGAGTTACCACACTGTGTTTGATTCCTGTCTCTTCATCTCTCTCTCCTTTGGATTGCTGCTTTGAGTCCACCAGAGTATTGACTGTTCTTTCTGAGTTTTTTCCGCTGTCCTGTCTGTCAATAAACTGCCTTCTTGCAATTGGATCTACGACTCCCTTTCTGACACAAATAGTGGCCACATTCTTACAGTGTGAACCTGGCTTTAGGTAGGTCGCTCCACCAGCAGGGAACAGTAAAGGGCACCTAAGTAGTGAGTTTAGGTAAAGGGGTGAAACCCTGAAGTGAATTTTTTACACTGCTTCAGTGTTACTTTTTTAACACTCTGAATGTGGATTATATAAACACTGAGCAGTGTACATTACTGGGGATTTTGATGCGAGGAATCATCCTGGAGAAGATCGATGTTACAGTAAGATTTTTGCACCAGAATGCAGGTAGCAAAGTCAAGCCGCAGATATTATGTTAATTGAGGGGGTGATGAATATTGGTATTGAATGCATTATTTTTTGATTGCAAATATCATGTCCATAATGATGAAAATGATCAATTACAACCCTGCAAATGTTGTTTTTGTCTCTTGTTCTGACATTCCATTGAGAGCAGATTTGTTGACAAAATGTCATAATTATTTGTTGTGATAATATATTAATTGTTTCAAGGAAAACCATTTACCTCAGTATCTTGAGCTGGCACTTTGGACTCTTCATTCCATCACAAAGAAGCTTTACTCCTGAATCCTGCAAGTCATTGTTACTCAGGTCCAGCTCTCTCAGAAAGATGTTTGAGGATTGAAGAACTGAAGACAAACTCTCACAAGACTGAGCAGTGAAATTACACATGGGACACCTGAACAAGAAAAGAACAATATAATTGCATACAGAATACATCTTAGCAGAGTTATTTTTACATAATTAATGCAAAATAAAATCAAATGTAAGTATTTGAATTTAGACCTCAGTGTCTGCAGCTGACAGTTTGGAGTCTTCAGTCCGTCAGAAAGAAGCTGTACTCCAGAATCCTGCAGGTCATTGTTACTCAGGTCCAGCTCCTTCAGTGCGGTGTTTGAGGATTGAAGAACTGTAGACAAACTTTCACAAGTTTGAACAGTGAGATAACAGCCATGTAATCTGTGTGGAGAACAAAACAAACAGCAATATTAATGTGTTATTCATGTAGGGTTTATAACAGGGGTTCTCAACTCAGGTCTTTGAGATCCACTTTCTGGCAGAGTTTAGCTCAAACCCTTATCAAATACACCTGAACAAGCTAATCAAGGTCCTCTGGATTACTAGAAAGGTGCAGGCAGATGAGTCTGATCAGGGTTGGAGTTAAACTCTGCAGGAAAGAGGATCTTAACCCTCTGGGGTCTGAGCTGTTTTCTGGGCCCTGGAGGTGTTCTGACATGCTCTGACATTTGTGCTTATTTCTGTTACTTGTGACATTTTCATGGCTAAAGTCTAATTACACTGTATTCAGCACAAACTCTGCTACAATAATATATCAACAGCATGTGTGTAAAAGTTTGTAGTTTTGAGATAATGACATTTATGCGTGGTTTGTGAAAATACAAAAAAAAATTCTCACTGAAATAAGGTCATGAAACCCATACTTATTATTTCTTCACAAGACTTTTGAAAATTGTATGACGTAGCCTAGAATATTTGCTCTAAAACTATGTGAAAATCACCCTGACTGCTCATTCAGAGAAGACAATATATTGATTTAAAATTTTTACGACGTGTTTTGTGTGAAAAAGCAATATGCGAAGGGGCGGATCATCTCATTATTATGTAAGGCTTTTTACACCTGAGAAAGACAAAGACACTCCCTAATGGCCCTATTAGGAGCTTATCAGGGCCCATCATTCTGACCAACCTTGCACAAAGAATGAGGAGATTAAAAAAAGAATGGCTTTTAAAATTGTTTGGATTTATTTACAACATAATCCAAAGATACACAACAACAAAAAAAAACACTTATTGATAACAATGATCCAAAGAAAGAGACCTTTGTGCCATTCCTAAAAACATTGTACATACCTTTCATTTCCAAGGTGTTTGATTTTCACTTTACCATGTTCATGTACAGAGACATGTACTGTGAATGTTGAAGTCAGCAGGACTCAGTGGCATCTGGGCCCTGAAAAAAAAAAAAGAAAAAGAAAAAAGTGAACATACTGATATCAAGAGAAAGGCCTGCACGATTTTGGGAATACATTTGAGATTTTTCTGGTTAAAATTGCTTTTTAAAATTCACAGAATACACACACACACTCACACAAATCTTTCCAACAATATATTATATAATGAACACAGGTTTGTTGTGCCTTGTAGGTATAGGCTATGCGCAGTGCTGCATAAAATAATAACAATATAGCAGCCTATATACATTTTCAAAAAGATTTCAGTAACAACTAAGCTAGAGAAAAATATATTGATTATCATGTTACTTCAAATGTTTCCATTCGTTATGATGATATGAAATGAGATAATAGTAAAACATGAAGCCGTTTGGAGCGTTTTGCTTTTCCAAAATATGATGCATTCAAACGCGATCGCGATCAAATATAATTATGGTTAGGCCTACCATATACATATCTACGTTTGAGCAGATATCCACAAACACAGTAACAGTAAACACGGGTCTAAATATTATAATATTCACCATATATCTAGCAACAGTTCAACTGCAATGTGAAATTTATGCAACAATAACAAACTAATATGTAAGAATTTCTTACCTTATCTTTCTTGTCTTGAAATCGCATTCTTCTTCTGGGGTAAAGCCAATGTAAACTCACGTCTTTCAAACTCGACGAAAAGCAGAGACTGATGAAGTGTTTTGTTTTTGAGGTAACGAGCGCGTTCGCGTTCCATGTGGAGATTTGCATGTGAATATCTTTTGCGCGAGTAGGCGTGGCCAAATTAAAAATAATTAGGAAGCGTTTGAGAAGCTGGACATCTTGTTGGTTTTATACAAATTACTTAAACAGAAAATATTTGTTTTCAGTTTGAATCCGATCATTTAAAAGTACACACTTAAATGTTTATAAAGGTATATGGCTCATAAATGTGTGACAAGTATTCGCTGAGTTTTGTTTCAGTTTATAGACGTGCTCAAGAAAAAAAAGTTCACCGCGACGGAGAGGCAGAACGCACACCCTGTTTATTTTCTTTATGTTTCAAAAGCACAATGTTTTGATTTGATTGTAAGTGGACACATACAAAAGTAGAAATATCACAGATTCTTTTTTTATATTTATTTTTTTTGTATGACCATAAATGACGGAGTAATTTAAGTTTAAAGTGCTACAATGTAAAAAAAGTCCAGCAAAACGCGGGGGCGCGTTTGCCGACCTCAGAGGGTTAAGGGCCTGAGCTGAGAACCCTTGGTTTAGAGAGACTTGTGCATGCTTTCATCACCAGCAGGGTGGATTATTGTAATGGACTCCACACTGGCCTTCCCAAAAAGACCATAAGACAGTGTCAGCTCATACAGAACGGTGAGCAGAACCAGAAAATATGAACATATCACACCAGTCCTCAGGTCTTTACCCTGGCTCCCTTTAGGATTGATTTTAAAGTATTATTACTGGCATATAAATCATTCAATGGCCTAGGACCTCAATACATTGCAGATATGAATATAAACACTGAATATAAACCCCTCCTTGAACTGCCACCTTACCGTGGTGGAGGGGTTTGAGTACCCGAATGACCCTAGGAGCTATGTTGTCTGGGGCTATATGCCCCTGGTAGGCTCTCCCAAGGCAAACAGGTCCTAGGTGACGGGTCAGACTAAGAGCGGTTCAAAAACCCTTATGACGACTATAAATTCGAGGACCGTGACGTCGCCCGGCATGGCGCAGCCTGGGCCCCACCCTGGAGCCAGGCCCGGGGTTGGGGCTCGTATGCGAGCGCCTGGTGGTCGGGCCTCCCCCCATGGGGTCCGGCCGGGCTCAGCCAGAAGGAGCGACATGGGGCCACCCTCCCGTGGACCCACCACCTGCAGGAGGGACTGTAAGGGGCCGGTGCTAAGTGGATCGGGTGGCAGTTGAAGGCGGGGGCCTAGACAACCCGATCCCTGGACGCGGAATCTAGCTCTAGGGACATGGAACGTTACCTCTCTGGCGGGGAAGGAGCCTGAGGTTGTGCGTGAGGTTCAGAGATTCCGACTAGAGATAGTTGGGATCACCTCTACGCACGGCTTGGGCTCTGGAACCACACTCCTCGAGAGAGGATGGACTCTTCACCACTCTGGAGTTGCCCATAGTGAGAGGCGGCGGGCTGGTGTGGGTTTGCTTATAGCCCCCCAGCTCAGCCGCCATGTGTTGGAGTTCACCCCGGTGAACGAGAGGGTCGCTTCCCTGCGCCTTCGGGTTGGGGATAGGTCTCTCACTGTCGTTTGCACTGACGTTCGGCCCGTAGGCACAGAGTACCCGGCCTTCTTGGAGTCTCTGGGAGGGGTGCTGGAAAGTGCTCCGACTGGGGACTCCGTCGTTCTACTGGGGGACTTCAACGCCCACGTGGGCAGCGACAGTGACACCTGGAGGGGCGTGATTTGGAGGAACGGCCCCCCTGATCTGAACCCGCGCGGTGTTCTGTTATTGGACTTCTGTGCTAGTTACAGCTTGTCCATAACAAACACCCTGTTCAAGCATAAGGGTGTCCATCAGTGCACATGGCACCAGGACACCCTAGGCCGGAGGTCAATGATCGACTTTGTGGTCGTTTCATTCGAACTCCGGCCGTATGTCTTGGACACTCGGGTGAAGAGAGGGGCGGAGCTGTCAACTGATCACCACCTGGTGGTGAGTTGGATCCGATGGCAGGGGAGGAAGCTGGACAGACTCGGCAGACCCAAACGTACTGTGAGGGTCTGTTGGGAACGTTTGGCCGAATCTCCTGTCAGAGAGATCTTCAACTCCCACCTCCGGCAGAGCTTCGACTATATCCCGAGGGAGTCTGGAGATATTAAGTCCGAGTGGATCATGTTCTCCACCTCCATTGTCAACGCGGCCACTCGGAGCTGTGGCTGTAAGGTCTCCGGTGCCTGTCGAGGCGGCAATCCCCGAACCCGGTGGTGGACACCGGAAGTAAGGGATGCCGTCAAGCTGAAGAAGGAGTCCTATCGGGCCTGACTGGCTTGTGAGACTCCTGAGGCAGCTGATGGGTACCGACGGGCCAAGCGGACTGCAGCCCGGGTGGTTGTGGAGGCAAAAACTCGGGCCTGGGAGGAGTTCGGTGAGGCCATGGAGAAGGACTATCGGTCAGCCTCGAAGAGATTCTGGCAAACCGTCCAGCGCCTCAGGAGGGGGAAGCAGTGCCCTACCAACACTGTTTGCAGTGGAGGTGGGCAGCTGTTGACCTCGACTGGGGATATCACCGGACGATGGAAGGAATACTTTGAGGATCTCCTCAATCCCGCCGTCACGTCTTCCATTGAGGAGGCAGAGGCTGAGGGCTCAGAGGCGGACTCGTCCATCACCCAAGCTGAAGTCACCGAGGTAGTCAAGAAACTCCTCGGTGGCAAGGCACCGGGGGTGGATGAGATCCGCCCTGAGTACCTCAAGTCTCTAGATGTTGTGGGGCTGTCTTGGCTGACACGCCTCTGCAGCATCGCGTGGCGGTCGGGGACAGTGCCTTTGGACTGGCAGAGTGGGGTGGTGGTCCCTTTTTTCAAGAAGGGGGACCGGAGGGTATGCTCCAACTATAGGGGGATCACACTTCTCAGCCTCCCTGGGAAAGTCTATGCCAGGGTACTGGAGAGGAGAATCCGGCCGATAGTAGAACCTCGGATTCAGGAGGAACAGTGTGGTTTTCGTCCCGGTCGTGGAACACTTGACCAGCTTTATACCCTCTACAGGGTGCTGAAGGGTTCATGGGAGTTTGCCCAACCAATCCACATGTGTTTTGTGGATTTGGAGAAGGCATTCAACTGTGTCCCTCGCGGCATCTTGTGGAGGGTGCTCTGGGAGTATGGGGTTCGGGGCCCTTTGCTAAGGGCTATCCGGTCCCTGTACGACCGGAGCAGGAGCTTGGTTTGCATTGCCGGCAGTAAGTCAGACTTGTTCCCGGTGCATGTTGGACTCCGGCAGGGCTGCCCTTTGTCGCCGGTTCTGTTCATAATTTTTATGGACAGAATTTCTAGGCGCAGCCAGGGGCCGGAGGGGGTCAGGTTTGGGGACCACACGATTTCATCTCTGCTCTTTGCGGATGATGTTGTCGTGCTGGCCTCATCAAACCAGGACCTCCAGCATGCACTGGGACGGTTTGCAGCCGAGTGTGAAACGGCTGGGATGAGAATCAGCACCTCCAAATCCGAGGCCATGGTTCTCAGTCGGAAAGGGGTGGTTTGCCCGCTTCAGGTTGGTGGAGAGCTCCTGCCTCAAGTGGAGGAGTTCAAGTATCTTGGGGTCTTGTTCACGAGTGAGGGAAGGATGGAACGGGAGATTGACAGGCGGATCGGTGCAGCTTCTGCAGTAATGCGGTCCCTGTACCGGTCTGTCGTGGTGAAGAAGGAGCTGAGCCGCAAGGCGAAGCTCTCGATTTACCGGTCAATCTACGTTCCTACTCTCACCTATGGTCATGAGCTGTGGGTTATGACCGAAAGGACAAGATCCCGGATACAAGCGGCCGAAATTAGCTTTCTCCGCAGGGTGGCTGGGCGATCCCTTAGAGATAGGGTGAGAAGCTCGGTCACTCTGGAGGAGCTCAGAGCAGAGCCGCTGCTCCTCCACATCGAGAGGGGTCAGTTGAGGTGGCTCGAGCATCTTTTCCGGATGCCTCCTGGACGCCTTCCCGGGAAGGTGTTCCGTGCATGTCCCACCGGGAGGAAACCCCGGGGAAGACCTAGGACACGCTGGAGAGACTATGTCTCCCGGCTGGCCTGGGAACGCCTCGGTGTCCCCCCGGAAGAGCTGGAGGAAGTATCTAGGGAGAGGGAAGTCTGGGCATCCCTGCTTAGACTGCTGCCCCCGCGACCTGGTCCCGGATAAGTGGTAGAAGATGGATGGATGGATGGATGGAATATAAACCCAACAGATCACTCAGATCATTAGGATCACATCAGCTAGAAACACCAAGGGTTCACTCTAAGCATGGCGAGTCTGCTTTTAGCTATTATGCTGGAACCAGCTTCTAGAGGAGATCCGATGTGCTCCTACAGTAGTCACTTTCACATCCAGACTCAAGACACATCTGTTTAGCTGTGCATTTACTGAATGAGCACTGTGCCGCTGTTCGTCCGACTGTTTGTACTGTACTGTATTGTATTTTTTATTCTAAACTGTTTTAATTATTCTTATTTCTTTTGATTATTTTAATGTTTTTTATGTATGTGAAGCACTTTGAATTAACATTGTGTATGGTATGCGCTATATAAATAAACTGGCCTTGCCTATAATCTGAAGCAGACATAGAAAAATACCCAGAGTAAAATGAACAGTGCTCAGTGTTATGTGTCCACTGTACAAACTACAACTGACTTACAGCCACACAGCCTAAGATAAAATCAACTGAATATAAAATAAGACATTAAATCTCTCAACATCTCGCCAGAGGATGATTAAACATCCACTAACCAGGGATTTTATTTTAATTTTAACCATGACAATGAAATATCCAGAGCTGGTCCTCCCTATATGCCAGCAGTGGCCCCCTTGCTCTCAAAGATGATTTCATGACTAGGGCTCCATGATTTTTGATTTTGGCTTTGAGCGATTATGAAAACACCATTTCCTTTAAAGCAGTGCGCTGTCGCCCTTCCACATCCAAATCAGTCAAATCGTGTAACGTGACTGTCATACACAGTCTCCTTCCAGATGTACTCGAAACTAAAAAGAAGTGTAAAGTTAAAAGTGTATTGACCTGTGAACAGTAGCGGTTTTAGGCACGGGCGAACCGGGCAGCCGCCCGGGGCGTAATTTTTTCGTGACACATTGGGGGCGGCAGCACGAGCAGAAAAAAAAAAAAAAAAAAATCCTCTGCGTCGCGAAGCGGTTTTTCATTATCTATCATTTCACTGTGTGTGTGGAATTGGCAAATTGGCGCTCCCTGCAGCTGCCGGCGCCCCTGCTTGCTGAAAATGTACCATGCACAGAAGCTGTGTGTTGTGAGAAGTGTAAAAGGGGGTGGGGCGAGAGGCGCGGGCGACATTTCACCTCTGGGTCTCTCTCAAATGGAACGGACAGGCGGCGGGGGGGGGGGGGGGGGGGGGGGGGGGGGGGGGGGGGGGATCCACACTAGAGCAATAATTAATGGGCTAAAGTCAGTCACACACCTCGACTTTCTTCCAAATAACGCACATTTCATTCATAATGTTATAAATACAGGCCTATAGTTCCTGCAAATGAAAATAGGTAATACAAAACGATTATGCGGTCATCAAGGTGAATTGGTTTAGTCTTGACTTCTGGTTGTGAGTGACAGTTGGGGGATGGGAAATCTGTTGATTGTCGAGTGCCAAATAAACAGAGATGGAGAAGAAAAGGTCAAAGCCATCAGGTGCCCAATTTCGAAAAAAAAGAAAAGAAGAAGAGGAGAAACGAGCAAAAGATAAAGGTATGCAACTATATTCTCTCTCTCTGTATGATTACTGTATCAATGTCATGAATGAAGGGCTAATTTTAATTGGTGGTGGGGTATAACTCTTTGTTAGCCTTTTTGCTATGATGCTTGCTATGCTATGCTTATTATACAACAATAATTTGGTTTCAACTCAATCACGAGATCTAATTTCTAATATTGTGCTTTGCAATAAAACTGTTACAAGTTCAGTTATCATTTCCATCAGTTGGTTTAACGTTAACGTTAGGCCCTGTAAATAACCAACGGAATTTTCAAATCTGTAGGTTAAAGACGAACATTTGCTATTTATTTGCTACAGTATGCTAAGTATAGTTTCCTAAGTATAGTTTTACAATTCATAACTGAAAGTGTCATGCATAGAATTTGAGGCAAAGTTAGATTAATATACAAATTTTGGTTGAAAAATATCCTGAAACCCAAAAAGTTATTGCTGATTAAAAAATAAAATCGTATTGGTTTTGCCTATACATATAATTTAAAGTCATTTTATTTTTTAAACAACTGAGTCCCAGTGACCATAGCATAACATGAATAAAATATAATTTGTCAATTAAAATTTTTTTTACATATTTTTTTTTACCAATGTTTCTATGCTCTAAACAATGTGATGACATGGAAAAAAAAAAAACTACATAAAAAAAAATTAAAGGTTTTTTTCCGGGTCTAGGAGGATATAGCGTGTAATGACAGACATTTAGTGTGTAAGAGCATGTTTATGTAACCCTTCTATTATGTTTTGAGTCAATTTGACCCCAGGCTGTTTTAGCTTTATAAAACATTATCCTATGGTCTTTTGATTTCAAATGCAATTCAATTGCAATTTCAGGGGCACTTCTAAAATATTTTGGGGCATCATCTGCCACTGGTCAGGATGAGCCAACCACCTCCCCCACTACACAGGCCTCTTCTGGAATGGTCTCGACCCTTCAGGATGAGCCAACCACCTCCTCCGCTACACAGGCCTCTTCTGGAATGGTCTCAACCCTTCAGGATGAGCCAACCACCTCCTCTGCTACACATATGTCTCCACAAATATCACCACAAATATCTGATATTGAGGATGAAGACCTCTTTGCCTCTACTTGTCCCCAGCATGAGCTTTCAGGTGTGCATATCGTGTGTGTGTGTGTGTGTGTGTGTGTGTGTGTGTGTGTGTGTGTGTGTGTGTGTGTGTGTGTGTGTGTGTGTGTGTGTGTGTGTGTAGGCTACAAGACAACTGGACAACTGCAATTTAATGTAATTTGAATATTTCTGATAATTTATGAGTAGGACTATGTTTTTTCACTGCTATGTGTTTTGAGTAATATGCCAATATGCTGTCTGATAGAAATGCCTGGAGCTGAACCCCCACTGAGCCCCACTGGTGAGGATGAGCCTCTGTCAACCGACCCTGCTAACTGGCCCTCACATCTGACTGACAGGATTCGGACTGAGCTGGTTCGCAGAGGACCAAGTAAGGTGCCACCTGGCTTTGTTTTCCGTAGGAATGAGAGTGATGGGAGAAGTTGCCACCACCAATATTTTAAGAAGACATTAGTAAGTGGTGAAAAGATGGCAAGAAGTTGGCTGATTTATTCAATTAAGAACAACAGCCTCTTTTGCTTCTGCTGCAAATTGTTTTCCAAGAGGAACATCAATTTAACAAGTGCAGGAATGGCAAATTGGAAACATGCAAGCAATTATCTCACATCACATGAAACCAGTAAAGAACACCTCAATTGCATGAAAGCATGGAAGGAACTGTCAGTGAGGTTAAAAAGTGGGACAACTATTGATAAGCAGGAGATGGCACTTCTGGAGGCTGAAAGGGTGAGATGGAGAGCAGTGCTGACACGTCTCACTGCTATCGTGCAGTCACTGGCCATTCGAAATTTGGCTTTAAGGGGACACACAGAAACACTGTTCACACCATCAAATGGGAACTTCCTCAAAGAGGTCGAACTTATGGCCAGGTTTGATCCCATCATGAAAGATCACCTTAACCGTGTCGAAAGAGGAACAGCAAGTCATAACAGCTACCTAGGCCATCATGTGCAGAATGAGCTGATTGATTTGTTGAGCAGCAAAATCATATCTGCTATAGTGGATGACATCAAGCAGGCAAAGTTTTTTTCAATAATTTTGGATTGCACCCCAGATATAAGCCACACAGAACAGTTGTCAGTGGTCATTAGAGTGGTGTCACTGATGGAGAAGCCCCATATCAGGGAACATTTTATGGGATTTTTGGAGGCAGAGGAGTCCACAGGCCAGCACTTGGAATCCCTGATCCTGACGAGACTTGAGGAGTTGGGAATTCCTTTTGAAGACTGCAGAGGACAGTCATATGACAACGGGGCAAACATGAAAGGCAAAAATAAGGGAGTTCAAGCCAGACTCTTAGAAAAGAATCCCCGAGCTCTGTTTGTGCCATGTGGGGCACATACATTGAATTTAGTTGTGTGTGATGCTGCTAAGGGATCTGTTGATGCTTTAAGTTACTTTGGTGTCCTGCAAAAGCTGTACACATTATTTTCAGCCTCCACCCAAAGATGGGCCATACTAAAGAACCATGTGAGCATCACCTTAAAGATGTGGGCAGAAACAAGGTGGGAGAGCAAGGTCAAGAGCGTCGAGCCCATGAGGTACCAGGGAGCTGCCGTGAGAGAGGCTTTAATTGAGGTGAGAGACCACACCAAAGACCCTGCTATAAAGGCTGAGGCCCAGTCTTTGTCTGAGGAGGTGGGGTCGTACCGCTTCAGCATCTGCACGGTTGTTTGGTATGACATGCTATCTGCAATACAGCATGCCAGCAAACTCATGCAGTCTCCTAACATGGATGTGGACCTAGCCGTGAGTCTTTTGAAGAAGACTGAGCGAGATCTTCAGAGCTACAGGTCAACTGGCTTTGTGACTGCACAGATGGCGGCCAAAGAGATTTGTGAAGATATGAATGTGGAGGCTGTATTAAAACAAAAAAGGCTGAGGTCCACAAAACGTCACTTCTCATATGAATCACATGATGAGCCTTTCAGTGATGCACTTAGGAAGTTGGAGGTTGAATTCTTCAATGTTGTCGTTGATGCAGCCACGTCAGCCATCAAAGAGAGATTTTCCACATTGGAAAATGTGGGAAACAAATTCGGAGTTTTGACCAATTTCCCAAGTCTTGCAGACGTGGAGCTGACAGATCAATGCGAGGCACTTGGCACCACACTGCACTTTAAGGGGCACTCTGATTTGGACAGTAAAGAGCTTGTGCAGGAAATTAAGAACTTCCCTGACCTGCCATCAAAGACCATGAGCCTCCTTGAGCTTATCACTTTTATGGATGATAAGGATCTATCGGAGATCTACCCCAACTTTTGGACTGCTCTCAGGATTGCACTTACTCTGCCAGTCACTGTGGCTCAAGCAGAGAGGAGCTTTTCAAAACTGAAGTTGATCAAGTCATATCTGAGGTCCACCATGTCCCAGGATCGGCTCACTGGACTTGCCGTCATCAGTATCAATCACTTAATAGGGGAGCAGATTGCATACGATGACATCATTGATGATTTTGCATCAAGGAAGGCCAGAAAGGTCATGTTTTAGTTTGTTTTCTGTTCTTTAGTTTGTTTTCTGTTCTGGGCCTATGCCCTCTTTAGTGTTTTTTCACATTTGTGTGATGAAGAATTTGTGTTATTTAGAATATTTATTCTATATTTTATTTGTATAATATTCTTAATATTTTTTGTTGATAATAATATTGTTGCTCTCTGCTTTTGTTACTTTTTATATATCTGATGTATATATTTTTGGCATATTAATATAGTGTATATTTATTTAAGTTCTGATAACTTATACTCATATTTTGTGCAGAATTGTGTTCATTGTCCTTTGGCAATGTTGGAGGTGGAAATTGTGCACCTTAAAAAGTGTGTTTGCTGTTTAAATTGCAATAGTTAATAACTTAATTCTCTTAAGTCTGGCTTTCTAATGAAGGATTTGTGCAATTGAGAAATTACCACTTATGTTGTAATAATAAAATATAACTGTTTGTGCAGAACTTTGTTTGTTATTTTTGTATTTTTTTTTGTGTGTGGGGGGGGGGGGGGCGCTCGAAATGGGTCTCGCCCAGGGTGTATTTGAATGTAGAACCGCCACTGCCTGTGAACTAGATGCTGTTCCCCAGGCGGCTTTCTGTGCACACAATCCAAAACAGAGCAAAACACGGACAAATATAGGCTACTTTGGGCTTCGGGTGTGTGCTTAAATGGACAAATACACAGAAATATGTCAAAATGTCTAAATGTAGTAGCTAAAAGTACAGGGTAATGTCACAAAAGACAAAACAATCTGTAGTGTACACTTAAATGTATGACCATTTTCAAAAAATAAAAGCTTTATTGACATGAACATTTTATAGTATTTTTGTGTTCATTGAGTTAAACTAAAACCCATTTATCACTATTTATTTAGTTTTGCTGGGAAAATAAATATTAGATGATTCTTCTTCAAAAAAGCTGAAATATAGGCCTCATTCTCTTAAATATTACAGATTTAAAAACAAAAGAAAACGTGCTGGGTTTCAGTTCAGTGTGTCGTGCTTCAAAGGAAACAGAGAAATAAAGTTTTTTTTGTGTTTTTTTTTACAAAATTCGGAATAACTTCAGTAAATTCATGGATTATGTTTTGCTTTTATCTGCATGACCATAAATTACAGAGTAAGAGTTTACTCACTTGTAAAAAAAAAAAATTGTGGTCGCGCCGCCGCCTCACACGCGCATTTTTTTTTTAATTGCTACTTCTATATCGCATATGCTACTTCTATACTACTTTGATATCGCAGCCTGTTCATTATTAAAATTAAATACAGTCAACCAAACATATAAGACGTTACACTGCTCAATTTGAATAGTCTGTATTTCTGACGTTTAGAATGACCACCGCCTCACTGCTGTCATATGGGAAAGATGATATTTTACGTCAATAATGCCAGTAAAGTACAAAGTTTATTGCCTACATAATAAATAGGCCTTATTATTTAGCATGATTCGCAAATAATGAAACATTTGGATTTGTGTCGAATGAGAAATGTTGGCTTTTTTCACTGTAAATTAATTTGTTTTGCATCTTATCTAGCCTAGTTTTATTTTAAATAAATAAACCTGAATAGGCTATATATTCATTGAAGCTGGCATGGCATTACATAAGAAAAGAGAGATATTATATTATAGCCTAAATATTATTAATATTATTATTATAAACTAGGCTACATTTAAAAAAGTTTTTACAATAATAATACAGAAGGAACGCAAGAACAGAAACGTTCCTGATTCTGCTCGGAGAATGGAATTTATGTTTTAAAAAAGGTTACAATAGCTGAAGTATGATAAAATGGATAAAAAACCTTTACTTATAGAATAAAACAATGATAAATACACCAGCGTCACCTAGAAATACAATTTGCCCAAAGCCAGTCTAAAGAAGTTATATTTCATGTTTGAGGATGATCCAACAAATTCTGAGATTCCTCCGAGGATTTTCCTCTGACTATTCCCTTAAAAACAGTCAATTAGAGCCACAAAGTGACCCTTGGTAAGAAAATGATCAGGGGACTTGAGAAAGTGTCACGTTTTGTCATTGTCATGTTTCTGTGTCTTGTCATGTGATTCCCTGTTTGTCATGTGATCCTGCCATGTGCCTTGTCATTGGTTAAAGCGAGCAAGTTTCACATTAACATTTAATCATTTAGCAGACGCTTTTATCCAGAGCAACTTCTAAATGAGAACAATAAAAGCAATCGAACCAACAAGAGGGCAACAGTTTGTGAGTGCTGTGTCCCAGTTAGTCTAGCAAAGTGCAAGTTTTTTGTTTTTTTTATAGAGAAAAAATAGAATAGAAAAGCATAGAATAAAGTAATTAAGTGCTAGTATTTATGGGTCAAGTGTTGATGAACAAGATACATCTTTTCTTGAAAATGACTCCAGATTCAGCTTGAGTTGGGCAGGTCATTCCACCAGCTTGGAACAGTCCAGGCAAAGGTCTGTGAAAGCTTCTGGAGGGCGCATAAGTCTGAAGTATTGAGTTTAGGTATAGGGGTGCAGAGCCAGTGGTTGTTCTGTAGGCAAACATCAGTGTCTTGAATTTAATGTGAGCAGCTGTTGATAGCCAGTGCAAACTGATGAAGAGAGGCGTGACGGGCCCTCTGTTCGGCTAGTTAAAGACCACTCTTGCTGCCGCATTCTGTGCGTTTAACGTGGCTTAATTAATTACAATTTAACTAAAGATTTAATATACACCTTTTTAATAAATTATACTATTTACAGACATGCAGATCCAGACACATTAAGCATTTTCTTTATAACAGCTTTCCATGCGGGAGAAAACAACATAAAAATAGTTTCAACTGTATTTTAACTTTTAATTGTTGTGAAATTGTGTAATTACTCACAGGGCTTTTCTGCAGCATCTCACAGCTGGAACGAGTCTCTTGTAGCCATCTGGTGATGAAGTGAACCTCTTTGGGTTGAGCTCGTCCAGCACCTTCTCTGACGTCAGCAGTGTGTAGGCCAGCACTGTGCACATCGAAGAGGAGAGTCCCCTTCCTGGATGATCATCTGGACCAAGGTATCTCTGGCAGAGGTGGGTAGAGTATCCAAAAACTGTACTCAAGTAAAAGTACAAGTACTTATAGAAATATTTGCTCAAAGTAAAAGTAAAAGTAATAATCTTAATAGTTACTTGAGTAAGAGTAAAAAAGTATCCAATGAAAAAACTACTCAAGTAGTGAGTAACTAGTTACTTCGGATCATATAGGCCTATATATATATATATATATATATATATATATATATATATATATGAAGACTTCATGATGCAAAAGCCTCTGAGTGCCATCTAAAATTTTCTTCTAAAACAATCATTTGTATCAAGCTCATATATTTAAGTTCAGTAATTTCACTTTAATGACAATTAATAGGTAGGCTACTTTTCATTGCCATTTAAGTGTGAACATAAACATACAAGCTTGATAAAAATGCTCTTTTAGAAGAAAATTTCAGATGGTACTTAGGCTTTTGCCTCTGAAGTCGTCATATATATAAAATGATATTATTTAGATTTTGTTTATTTAAATGACTATTATTATCAGCTATCTTTGCAACAAAAAACAGAAGAGAGACGTAAGCATTATTTCTGCCATCTGTATAGCTCGAAAATCATTGCCTGTCCTCTGGTTTGTATAATAGTAACTTATACAACTACATTTGGATTATTAGACAATGTCGAAATAAAGTGAATCTGCAGAGTGTTGCAATCAAAGGTATTGACAGAGAAGAGTTAAAAACTTGCTCATGCTCATGACTGCTACTGAACATCTGAACACACAAAAAACAAAACAAATAAAAGTACATCGACGGATCTTCTTCTGACTGTTCTCCAAAATATGTATATTTCTGCAAGCATGTTTAAACTGGTTAACGGTCTACGGCAGGCAAAGGCATTCGTTTTCAAGTCGAGTTCGCAAGCCACTGCGGAACGATACACACAAACTACCGCGGGATGATGTTCATAAACTGTGAACAATGGTAGCTTTATTTAATGTAAATTAATGTATATGTCCAAAAAACGGGTAATGTCATACTTTCTAGTATCGTGGCGTAATAATCTGTTTGGTTGTAAAATGTATTACCTGAGTGAAATGAAATCGAATATATCGTCCTGACTTCTGTGGAATCATTCATTCAGCTTACGAAGATGTTCAAGTTCAACTAATAAAGATCTTCATCGCTGGCAAAAATATGATGCATTTGAAGATTTGCTCTCACTTGACTGTACTGTACGGTCCACTGCCACTTCATCTAACGCTCTTGATGTGCTTAAATCTTCCTGTTACGACTCCGAGTCCATTGTGAATTGAAATCGCTTCAGACGATTCAGTGCGTGCAGGAACTGAACAGATCATTCAAACTGATTCACGAACCGATTTAGACAGATCTGCCAACTTGTTTGATGAAGTCTTTGAACAGAATCGACTCAAAAGAGTCATTCATTTGTGAATTGAGCATCGCTCAAGTCCAGAAAAAAGATACAGCGCGCTTGGAATAAACTACGCATTTAACAACACATATTGCATTAAAATAAAGTAACGAGAGGACGTCGCCCAATGTAACGAAGTAAAAGTACAGTTTTTTCATTAGAAATGTACTCGAGTAAAAGTAAAAAGTACCCACATTCAAATCTACTCTTAAAAGTAAAATTTTTCTAAAAAAAAGTACTCAAGTAAATGTAACGAAGTAAATGTACTTCGTTACTACCCACCTCTGATCTCTGGATTTCCTCATATAATGAATTATCTTTGAGCTCAAGTAAGCAGTAAAATAGGTTGACTGAAGCTTCATCTGAGATGTTCCGCTGTAGTTGTTGTTTAATGTATTCAGTTGTTCGTCTGATGCTCTCTGTGGTGTCTTCAGTGTCTGTGGTGTCTTCAGTGTCAGTGTCTGTGGTGTCTTCAGTGTCTGTGAGCAGGCCTTTGAGCAGTTTCTGACTGGATTCCAGTGAAATGCCCATCAGAAACCGCAGGAAGAGGTCCAGATGTCCTCTCTTACTCTCCATGGCTTTACCAACAGCCTTTTGCAGTAGCTCATGTAATGTGATATCTCGTTTGGGATTCTCAAAGAAAAACTGAAGCTCCTGCATGTTCTTGTTCAGGTAACAGAGGAACACATGCACTGCAGCAAGAAACTCTTGAACACTCAGATGCACAAAGCAGAAGATCTTTGACTCATGAAGTCCATCTTCCTTCTTAAAGATCTCAGTGATCATTCCTGTGAACTCTGTGTGTTTCCGCTCTGTCTTTTTACTCACATCAATACCACCTGATTTCAGCTCTTTCTCATAGAACACAACTTTCTCCTTCTTCAGCTGTTCAAACGCTAGCTTGGCCAACTTTAATATCATTTCACTATCTGAATCTAAGAGCTTTGTACGTTGTCTTTCTGTTTTTCTATCGTACTTCTGGCTCTTCATGTTCATCTGTATCAGCAGGAAGTGAATGTACATTTCAGTGAGTGTTGTGCTGATGTTCTCTGCATTGTTCTTGATGAGGATATTCTGAAGGACTGTGGCTGTGATCCAGCAGAACACGGGAATGTGGCACATGATGTAAAGACTACGAGACGTCTTAATGTGTGAGATGATTCTGGAGGCCGCAGTCTCATCTGTGATTCTCTTTCTGAAGTATTCCTCCTTCTGCTGGTCAGTGAATCCTCGCACCTCTGTGAACAAACCCACATGCTGAGGAGGGATCTGATTGGCTGCTGCTGGTCGTGAGGTCACCCAGACGAGAGCTGGCGGAAGCAGAGTCCCTTTGACCAGACTTGTAAACAGCACGTCTACTGATGATTCTTTCTTAACATTGTTTAACGATCTATTATTAAAATCCAAAGACAACTGACTCTCGTCAAGTCCATCAAATATAAATGCTAGCTGGTGTTTCTT
Source organism: Rutilus rutilus (assembly GCA_021464565.1). NCBI lineage: Eukaryota > Metazoa > Chordata > Actinopteri > Cypriniformes > Leuciscidae > Rutilus > Rutilus rutilus. The sequence continues at coordinate 1,638,055 of JAJAQA010000005.1, forward strand.
ATATAACTTTGATTTCTCCAGGTCCTTCAGGTCCTCCAGGTCAGGATAAAATTCCAGCAGAAGCTCATGGAGACTAAACTCTTTATTTTCCATCAAGTTCATCTCTCTGAATGGAAGCAGGAACACACAGTCTATATCCTGATTGGCTTTTCCTTCTGCCCAGTCCAGGATGAACTTCTGCACAGAGACAGTTTTCCCAACGCCAGCGATGCCCTTTGTCAGCACAATCTTTTCCTTTTTCTTCAATTCAGTAAAAATATCATTGCATTTGATTGGTTTGTCCTGTGTTTGTTTGCTCTTGAAAGCATCATCCATCTTCAGAACCTCATGTTCCTGATTGACATCTGCCATATCTCCCTCTGTGATGAACAGTTCTGTGTAAACAGCTTTGAGATCTGCTTCATTTTCCTCTTTGCCCTCAAATATATATTCTGCTTTCTTCTGCATGTTGGCTTTGTGGTTTCCCAAAAACTTCTGCAAATTCTCTGTTTTAAAAATAATGTAAGCAAATTAAATTACAGGCAAAAAGAGTTTTATTTTTAAGCCACACTTTTTATAAGGTTCCTTTACCATGTACTTTGTTCGTGATGATTCCCACATTTCTGCTAATGAGCTGAGTTATGGGTTTGGTTAAGGGTTAGGCTTACAGGGGTCAGGCTACAGTTAGGGCTAAAGTTAACTGTAACTAGAAATGTTAATTAAATGCATGTACTTTAAATGTAATTGCACTACGGAGGCTGTTGAATGCTTGATTCTGATTGGCTGACAAACTTTCTAAGGTGTGCAATTATTTTCCAGGAAATGCACTGCTAAAGTAGTTCCAGGCAGGTCTAGACACACACACAAACACACACACACACACACACACACACACACACACACACACACACACACACACACACACACACACACACACACGCAAGCATTATCAAAAATAATTTTGCAACCGAAAAGCTACATGACATTTCTCTGAATTCATAAATACATCCATCATATCTAAATCGTTTAAGACCTCTATAATGAAGAAATGATGGTTGCACCTTCTAACTGTTTCTCTGGTGTCTCCGTCACTAAGGTGTTTTGGGGCTCTGTGAGGAAAGAGAAAATGAGTACATTTATACAAAGGAAAGAGACAATACACAGAATTACACAGAAGAATATAGTGACCCGTACCTAAAGCATTTTTGAACAATATGGCGACACACTTAACTTCCTTAAGAACAGGATTCACAACTACTGAGCACTATTTCATATATGATTGTTAATAAGCAGTTTGTCTCAGAAAGCACAGTTATTCTGTCTTTTTAATGTCTTTTAGTGTCAATTTATTATATTATATTTTCATTATATGAATTGTATTATAGTCATATTATATACACTCACCTAAAGGATTATTAGGAACACCTGTTCAATTTCTCATTAATGCAATTATCTAATCAACCAATCACATGGCAGTTGCTTCAATGCATTTAGGGGTGTGGTCCTGGTCAAGACAATCTCCTGAACTCCAAACTGAATGTCAGAATGGGAAAGAAAGGTGATTTAAGCAATTTTGAGCGTGGCATGGTTGTTGGTGCCAGACGGGCTGGTCTGAGTATTTCACAATCTGCTCAGTTACTGGGATTTTCACGCACAACCATTTCTAGGGTTTACAAAGAATGGTGTGAAAAGGGAAAAACATCCAGTATGCGGCAGTCCTGTGGGCGAAAATGCCTTGTTGATGCTAGAGGTCAGAGGAGAATGGGCCGACTGATTCAAGCTGATAGAAGAGCAACTTTGACTGAAATAACCACTCGTTACAACCGAGGTATGCAGCAAAGCATTAGTGAAGCCACAACACGCACAACCTTGAGGCGGATGGGCTACAACAGCAGAAGACCCCACCGGGTACCACTCATCTCCACTACAAATAGGAAAAAGAGGCTACAATTTGCACGAGCTCACCAAAATTGGACAGTTGAAGACTGGAAAAATGTTGCCTGGTCTGATGAGTCTCGATTTCTGTTGAGACATTCAGATGGTAGAGTCAGAATTTGGAGTAAACAGAATGAGAACATGGATCCATCATGCCTTGTTACCACTGTGCAGGCTGGTGGTGGTGGTGTAATGGTGTGGGGGATGTTTTCTTGGCACACTTTAGGCCCCTTAGTGCCAATTGGGCATCGTTTAAATGCCACGGCCTACCTGAGCATTGTTTCTGACCATGTCCATCCCTTTATGACCACCATGTACCCGTCCTCTGATGGCTACTTCCAGCAGGATAATGCATCATGTCACAAAGCTCGAATCATTTCAAATTGGTTTCTTGAACATGACAATGAGTTCACTGTACTAAAATGGCCCCCACAGTCACCAGATCTCAACCCAATAGAGCATCTTTGGGATGTGGTGGAACGGGAGCTTCGTGCCCTGGATGTGCATCCCACAAATCTCCATCAACTGCAAGATGCTATCCTATCAATATGGGCCAACATTTCTAAAGAATGCTTTCAGCACCTTGTTGAATCAATGCCACGTAGAATTAAGGCAGTTCTGAAGGCGAAAGAGGGTCAAACACAGTATTAGTATGGTGTTCCTAATAATCCTTTAGGTGAGTGTATATCTACTATCTTACCATGTCCTGCAGTGTGTAAGCTGTAGTTGATGGTCACTGGGCCTGTGATGGTGTTTCCAGTGAGTACACATCAACACTGCTAGTAGTGATTATAATATAGCATGTGTCATAAATGATTTATGTGCCCCCACATGGCCCAAACACGTCGTGCCCACCTACGACCTTGTACCTTTGACCCTGGGATCCTCTGGGACCATTTTTATGACCGGTGTATATTTGGGATACCTCTGTTGATTTATGTCCCATGGTATGCTCTAGGGGCTAATATGTCTGTTTGATCAGTTTAGAAGATTTAGACTATTAAATCACACACACACACACACACACACACACACACACAGTAATTATTGTAATAATGCATAATTTATAGTTATTGCTATAGTAACTACATGTAACGTGTAAAACACTGTAAAATAAAGGGCTGCCGAAAAAATTAAAAAATTAATTACATGAGTAAGAAGAGAAGGAAGAGAAGAAGCGAGAAAAAAGAAAAGATAAGCTAACAACCATGACAAAATGAGAAGAAATGAAACAAGAAAGGATGAAATTAGAAAAGACTAAATGAGAAGAAAATATATGAGACAAGAAGAGATGAAAATGAGAAAAGGAGAGTGAATGTGAGGAGTGGAAGGCTTCATGTAAAAGAGGGTGACTGAAGTCACACACACACACACACACACACACACACACACACACACACACACACACACACACACACACACACACATGTCTGGTGCACTATCTTTGTGAGGACTCTCCATAGACGTAATGGTTTTTATACTGTACAAACTGTATATTCTATCCCCTTACACTGCCCCTATCCCTAAACCTACCCATCACAGGAGACATTCTGCATTTTTACATTTTCAAAAAAACTAATTCTGTATGATTTATAAGCTTTTGTACCCATGGGGACCTCAATTTAGGTCCCCACGGTGACACGAGTCCCCATTAGTCTGTGTGCATTCAGGTTTAAGTCCCCACCGGTGTAGAAAAACATGTCCACACATACACACACACACACACACACACACACACACACACACACACACACACACACACACACGGGTTCTAAAAAGGAACTTCTCCATTTTAAATTAAATGATTATAAATAAAATATATAACTCACTGCATATAAATATAAAAACACCTTACATTTTCAGAGCGCTGAAGAAGTAGTTCTTTATGCAATGATAAAAATAAAAAAACAATCCAAATAGTGTAAGTTGTCATAAACAAGACAATCTCAGATCCTCCAGTGATAAACCACAGTGTAAACTGAAGCTTCAGACGCTCACAGAGACGGAGGAGTTACAGACCAGACGAGTCTCGGGACACACCGTCACAGTAAAGCTAGTCTGTGCTCCAGAGGTTTATTCACACTAAATTCATTTAAAAGCATAATCTTAAAAGTTTAAATTAGATATTTTAAAATTAAAAGACTGTTTAAATCAAATCTTTATAGTTTTATCACTTTTACTCAGGACATGCTAGCTGGCAACAAAGGATTTCATTCATTATGCACTGAGACAAAAAATGTGTTTGCCCACCTGTCTAAATGAAGAAACACAGTAAATAAGCCCTATTTCAAAAAACGGTGGAGTGCTCCTTTAGGTGACAACATGTTATATGGTACAATTTCTGGTAAGCTACGTTTTTTTATTATTGCTTGACACACATTTCACAATTTCAATTCAATTAAATTCTTGTGATTTGATTCAATATTGACTCATCTGGATAAATATTAGGTACACAAGAAAGGCGTTAATTTTTCTCAAGAAAAAAGATCCCACCAAATGCTGTATGTGTTTGCTGCATAGACAGTATATAAACTGGACACAGCGACCCCATTGGATTCAACGGAGGAAAGTGAAGTCAATTAGAAACTCTTACTTCCTGATGGTCGAGCGTACTGCGCAGACTCAAACTGAGCTTGACGACGTAGATGTGACGTGAGCAACCGTCTGTCTTCTAGTAGCTGTGCCAAGAGAAATCTGAATCATTCCCCTCCGAAACTTGCAGAGACGGAGAGCGTGACTATGAGCTGTCCATGAGATAGGAGCTGGAGAAACTTTTGCTAAGTATTCTGATTAATTACTTTGCCATTTTGCCTCCACGTCTCCCCGATTGCCGACGAGCTTCTCCTCCTGTCCATACGGTAATCTCTCTACTGTGCGACAGAGAGTCGCGTGGGTATGACGCAATCGTTAGCCTATTTTTACAAAAACTGCTTCTACGGGGCCATAACGTAAGATACAAGGTAATGGAGCCTTTCATACATTTTCGTGTTTCTTTAGAAATAAATAATGGACAAATGGAGTCTTTAAACGCCTCAGATGTAAAGTTATTCGCTGTCAAAGTGACGCCAAAATGAATGGGAGTCAATGGGATGCTAACAGCAGGTGATGGTCTGATAGCCAATGGCGGCGCCCGGGGAACCTTCAATAAAATATGAAACGCTGCCCCCCTGGTTTGCTGTCACAAAGCTTTGGGTGTCTATAATGTTTATTTCCACTAGATGGCATTTGTGTACTTCAACACTCATTTATTTCAGCAACTTTTAATCAGTTTAATCTGTATATTTTTATATTTCGATTATTTTATAATGCTTGTTGTGATTTATATACTCAACTGTTGTATATTTGAGCAATAATTATTCTTTCGAAGAGTTTTTTTTGGGTATATTTTATTTTGTTTCCATCGTGCCTTTGTATGTCACTTCCTGTTTTTTGCCACGAACAATGAGTCAGAACTGCGGTCGGAGTTTGACAGAGCAATCTTGCTGATCATATAAAACGATGTAATCTTTGCAAAGTTTAAAGTATTTCTCTTTATGATCATAAGTCATGCAATCAAGCTCTCTTGGCTCACAAGCAGGCAAAAGTGGTATGTATTTTGTGTTTATGTACGAGTTTAAAGTCATGTGTGTTTTCCATGTAACTGATTGTATGACATGTTTTTGTTGTATATTTATCCTTTTTACTCAGTTCTACGGTGTTGATGTTGATGTCTGACTCAAGAGAGCATTAAACATCAGTTAAAAGAACCTCAGCCTTCGTGTTGTGACTAAGAGTGGTAAGTTACACTGTAAACACACAGAGAGCCCTATCAGCTGGTACTATTAAGGTTAAAAAATAACTCAAATTAAATATAATACATTTTTTATAATAATAATAATAACAACTTTATTTAATAAATATGTAATATAGTACACAGAGAGCCGGTACTATTATGGTTAAAAAATAACTCAAATTAAATATAATACATTTTTTATAATAATAATAACAACTTTATTTAATAAATATGTAATATAGTACACAGAGAGCCGGTACTATTAAGGTTAAAAAATAACTCAAATTAAATATAATACATTTTTTATAATAATAATAACAACTTTATTTAATAAATATGAAATATAGTACACATATTTAGCAAAATATTCGTAATAGGCTAGCAATTTTTTTCTTCTAGCCAACTACGTGTTATTTATTATGGTCATTAAATGGCTTTTCCTGAGGTAAATGTTATGTGACATAATTGTTCTCCAGCTGTTTTACCTCTTTCCGCTGTTGAAAAACACTGATTGATCGATATCATGTATGAGGAATATACATTTCGGTAAGTTGTACTGTATCTTTTAACAGTGTTCGTGTTTATTTACTATTAGCTAGTAGAGATGATCGGTTCACGTGCCGCTAGGGATCTGTTGCGTCAAACAAGCGCCAAAATGATATTTATTGTTTGAATTTTGTAATAAAATTGACCGAATCTGAGAGCTGATATTTATTTTATCATTAGTAACCTGCTCTGTCTAGTCTGTCGGTCTCCGTTTCCTCTTTGCTTCGCGATTTTTCTGCGCATGAGAAAATGGATGTGTGGCGTGAGAGCGTATGCAAAGTGTCAATTGCGTGATTCTCACGGTGAATGCAGCCCTGCTTTTTCTACGGTAGCTATGATCTATTGCACGTATAAGATGTATATAATTTTTACTTTACTTGTATCTCCTGAACTTTCCTTAATCAGTGTGGAAACACACAGGGTGAAACCCTTTACTGAGAATATACTACTAATACTCAAAATATATGTAGAATTTAGGGCTGCACGATATTGAAGGAAAATGTGATATGCGACTCTTTAAAGGGCACCTATTATGCCCCTTTTCACAAGATGTAAAATACGTCTCTGATGTCCCCAGAGTGTGTATGTGAAGTTTTAGCTCAAAATACCCAACAGATCATTTTTTGCAGCATGTTTAAATTGTCACTTTTTGGTGCTCAGAAAAACACGCTGTTTTAGTGTGTCCATATTTTATTTATTAATATTAATAAAGGCCTGAGGCATTCTAAATGTCTTCATTGTCGTGCTCTGTCTTTCTCTGAAAATAGGTCTATGTGGCGAATTTCTTAAAGGTGCTATAAGCGATGTCACGTGTGTTTTAGAGGCCAAAACATTTTTTTTTTCACATACCGCGAACATCTCCTCACTATCCGCTAGCTGCCTGTCCCCTGAACACACTGTAAAAAAACACGGTCTCTGCAGACAGCCCACGCTTCACAAACTGCAGCAAAGGGGGTTAGTGCGCGGATGAGGAGGAGGGAGGGTCTATCTAGCCTTCGTTTTATTTGATAATAATTCAAACATCAACAAGATGTTACACCAACCGAGATCGCTTACAGCACCTTTAAATAAGGATATATTGAACATTTCACATGTGTGAGATGACGTGTGACACTTCATATTTAACAAAAAAAACACTTTTTTTACATGCGCCCTGATAAATAAAAAAAATACTTTAAAGTTCAAGTCAAGTTTTTCCACAGACCACCGATGTGGAATATTTGTTTTTATTAAGACTTTAAATAATTCATTCAATTTAATTTAAAACATCTTTTATTTTTAAACAGATATAATTTAAACTTTTAACTATAAATATGATCACTGCACACACACTCCGCTCTGACTCAGAGACAGTCAAACACTGGTGTGAGAGAGAAACTCATCAGGAAACACTCTGAGATCTTTTCTTTTTAACTTACTGCATTTTTGCAATCCCCATTCATACGTTGTGTGGACATCGATGTGTTAGGAGCTACTGCTTCAACTCTCTGAAAATGTAAGATGATTTTTTTGTTGTTGTTTATCTAAAACTAAAATACTTGGTTCACTGTGTTTCAGTAAATTTAGAAAAGATGTTTATTTTTATATTGAGCGATATAATCATTTCATTTATATTGTTTTAAAGAACTGAATTCACACAGACCCAACCTGACGTCAGAGGTAAAAAATAAATAAAATAAAAACATGCCATTATAACATGTCAAAGTTACAAAATTAGTCAAAGGACAAAATTAGTCAAAATTAGTCATACTCATGAGGTCATAGACACTCCAATTAGTCAATGGTCATGGGTCATTTTCATCCCCAGAGGATACCCAAGGTCAACAGCGACACCGCCTGGAGGGGTCAAGGTCATTGCTAGGGGATAACTTGGGTGGGCAGTGTGTGTGTGTGTGTGTGTGGGGGGGGGGGGGTCATAAATCATTTTGACACAAGCTGAATAACATCATAATAACTACTAACATGAACTGTTGACGAAACGCGCTCATGCCAACGAGAGACGAATGCGAGTGAGCTGCAGACACAGAGCTCTTTAATTCGCGATCAACCTCGTTTTATTGTTAAGTGAATTCAACAACGCATTCTTTTTCTTTGAAGCAACAAAGGCTAAATAATTTGTTAGAGTTATTTTTTGTAATTGGTGTGGATGACACGCAGCGAAATATACAGTTTTATCAAGTCAGAACGTTTGAAGCACCGAGAGCAGGCCCGTCGCGACAAGGCAGGCAAACCAAGCAATTGCTTGGGGCCCCGAGCTGGCCTGGGGCCCCAAGACAACGACTGGTTGAGAATAAAATGCAATGACAAACTGTGTGAGCGCCCCTTTTGATAGTCAATGCAGTAAAGTGCAATGACACTGTTATCGGGATCCCCCTCAAGGGGACCCCCTCAGTAGTCGCTGACAGCAGCCAGCCAATCACGTGATCTCTGCTGCCGGCAAAATACAAAAACTCCTCGGCAGTCATCATGAAGCGGAATTATGCTTCAGGAAGCCAGAAAATAATGAAGAGAAAGGAAGAGGAGGATAAGAAAAAACAAGATAGTGGTAAGTAGGGGTGTAACGATACACGTATTCGTATTGAACCGTTCGGTACGAGGCTTTCGGTTCGGTGTTCGGTACGCGTTTTCAAACCGATCGGTTCGTTGGATCATTTTTCCTGCCGACCAAAATTTTGTTATTTCAAATGTAGGCGCGTTGCGCGTGGCAAGCGCGCTCATAATGTAGAGACGCCGGCGCGACCACAACATTGCCCAACATCAAATGGCAAATGTAATGTAAGCGGAACGAAAATGAGCTACTCGTTATTATTGTGTGGTTGACGGACCGTTGTTTATCAGTTTGGACCAGTGCAGCGCGAGCCGATCGTGATCATGCGACACTGTAATACACAGCGCTAATAAGAGATCCAGTAAAGAAAGCATTTGAATTCGCCACTGAAGTAATAACATCGCTGCGAGATCTAGTGAGAAACATTCACATAGTTTGGCAGGAATAGTAGGCTATAATGCCTTCAAGTAACATTACGTCGGTTTTATTTTGACATTATGAATACAATGCAAATGTTAATCTTAACTATAATAAACATTTGTTTATAACTACTACAATACATAAATACAATTACATTTAATTTTTTCCAAGGAGCTGTTTTGTTTTATATGCTCCTAAGAAGAGTCAATTATAGCTCCAGAATTGCTCAAAGTAAAAAGAAATCATATTTTATGATGCTAGTTTTAATTAAAAAAAGAAGAAAAATAAATAAATCAAGGAAATTGGCATTTCTTTCTTTTTGCTGTATCGAAAACATACCAAACCGTAACACATGAGTATCGTATTGAATCAGTGTTGGGGAAGTTACTTTTAAAAAGTAGTGTTTGCTCGTTACTCGTTACTTTTTAAAAAAGTAATCCGTTACTTTACTTAGTTACCCCATTTGGAAAGTAACTTTTTACGTTACTCGTTACTATTACGTTACTTTTATGTTGCTTGACTTTGGGCAGAACCCAATATCTGTTCCTAAATATGTAGACATAAAGTTATACAATGGAGGACATAACAGGTAATTATTTTGTGCTCTTTATTATAAAAAATAGTATCAATTTCGAAAGAAAAAAAGTCCTTCTCATTGGCGCTGCTGTGTGCGGCAACTTTTATTCTCAGCCGGCTCTGCATCATGGGGTAGAGTGCGACACTCCGCGATGAGCAGCTCGCCCGCGTCACTTCTCTCCGCTCCGCTCCCCCTATCCACCGAACTTTAAATTTCGGCAACAGCCAATAAAGCGCTCCTGCTCTCTAACACCGGTGCGAATAGCGTCTTGATAGCATAGGACAAAATGATATAGAAGACATAAGCTTAGTTTTCAGACATACGACTCACTCTAAGGGAGTAGGAGAAAAAAAAAATATTTTGAGAGAAAAATATAACTTTTGTTTAAAAGTACACATATTCAAGCTTTCTATATATTTCTCAGGTCTGTGAGACAAGTATAGCTTATCTGAGTTTCGGTTCATTTACAGTATGGAGACGAGCTCCAGTTCACGCGCTGGTGCCGTCATGATTATTTTGCATGCCATATTTACTTATTTATTAAATTCAGGCAATTAATTGGTTGGTAAAACATTGATTAAAATTAAGATACAATTAATACACAACGAAATTCGTTTTAAAGAAAGTCTTTCTACAAAAACAAACTTAATAAAGTGGTCTAAATCATGTCTGCCCACTCCATTTATCTCCCGATATATTGCACAAAATTATGATCTTACTCATCGTCGCTGCCCGATGAAAATCACGTATGTCCAAAACGGTTACTTTTCAGGAAGTGAAAAAAACACATTTAAAAGCATATGAACATTAGGGGTGTGCCATATCATACCGTCCACGATAATACCGGTATAAATTTTTACATGATAAAAAAGTGTCATATCGCGATATCATTGATATGGCGCATTACGTTCCCTAGCACTAGGGGTTGCACGACTACTGATTTCTGCTAGTCGATTTCTTATCAAAACAATACTCGAGTTACTCGACTACTCGTCTTTCATGCTACTGTAAATGATAAGACATGAAATAGCTAGATCTTATCAATAAACATTTATTAATTCATAGCCTAATGCAACAATTACATAAGTAAACTCTCAAAACATTATAATTATGACATTTCATTAAATTTTAATGTAACAGTCTAAAGCCAAATAAATAGCCGTTCTTGCCTTTCATTTCAGACGTCTGCTTCGAGGGGCCGTTCACATATCGCGTCTTTCCGCGCTCAAGGTCGTTATTTCAAATGTAGGCGCGCGCTCATAATGAAAGCAACATGGTGCGCTAGTTTTTCCAGGCGGGTTTTTCCTTCTCATCTCCAGAAATATATCTAGTAGTAAAGCTAATGCAAGGGCTAGAAATCAATTAATCCTTTGCTGAATGATACTTCTTCGTCGTCATCATGGAGAGCGCAGTTTGGTTGCATAGCAACAACAGACGCCATGGGAGCGCAAGCGCTTGTAGGAGACAGCGGCACGGCCGCGCGCGCTTTCCACACGTTTTTAGACGCAATATGTGAACGGCCTCTTGCAGAGTTGGCCAATTACAATATTTTTGTCATCCTTGATGAAATACTTCCACACATCTGACGTGTGGTGTCTGTTGGTGACGTTCGACATTTTTTAATTCATTTATGGTTAATGGACGCTCGAGTAGTCGATTGTTTCCGACAGCGTCGACTAGTGGTTGAAGTAGTCGATCTATCGACTACTCGACTAGTCTATGCAAGCCCTACCTAGCACGCACAACAACAACACCTGTCTTAGCGCGAGAGCAGCAAGTCAGCCTCCAATGACGATTTAGTACCTTAAAAAGGAGCTACTTCAAATGTATTTTAATAATTCCCGCAGGTCTACCACTTATAATGCGGGAAATTCCCCTGCAAACACTGATTTTACCAACCGGGTGAGTGTTCAGAGGTGCCGCGTCTTTACTTTGTAACTTTAATTTTACTTTGTAACGCGTTACACACAACACTGTAAAGCGTTGACCACCCAGCTATCGTCTGAACACTGTCATATGAGCATGAGTTAAACGCTTTATGCTTAGGCTACGCAAAGCCTCATTGATGTGACATTTTTCTATTGCAATGTTTATGTTGAAATGTTTTAATTATTTATTAAAGAAAATAATGCTAATCATAACAACCTACTAAAAGCCTATTTAATTCTTCATTAATCCTAAAACACAAATGCTGCCGACTAACATCGTTTAGCAAGTCCTGGCAATGTTTTAATTTTACGATCGCATAACCTTGACATGCATAGCCTTTCTAGCTATAGAAAATCTGGACACACAATGTTAACGTTTAGCCTACTTTGCTTACATTTGATGCAATAATAGAAGCCTACATTTGTTTCATTTCTAAATTTGTACTGTAATTTCAGTATTGGGGATTATGAATTCGTTTAACTACCAGTTCTGCTACCAGTTCTCAACAAGCCGCAGCTGATTAGGCAATAGAGAGAATAAACGGACACTTTTCAAAGTCTGTGATTACAGCGCCTCTTAGCGGTAAAAGGCAGCAAATACACACCCGCAATTTAAGGCAATGTACTAGTTGCTTCCAGAAGTTTTAATTAAGGTTTTTAGACCATTGTAAACCATTTAACCATTTTGTATAATCAGACACTGTTCTATTAAATGTACTTGTATAACATCTGTTGCTGTTCTTGGCCCTGTAATTGTTGCTTGCTTTTATACTTTCTTGTTTCCATGTACAGGAAGTACACATATCTCTTCTGAATGAGCTCCTCCAACAGTGACAGATGTCTTCATGTTGCCCGTCACCAACATTACAGTCACAGTGAATTAAACCTTACCTTGCTTGAGTTGCTTGTGTTTGTTCTCCAGCTGCTCAGCCAGATTATTCTGGTTAATCTTCCTCAGGATCTCCACTGTGATCTTCACAGCTTCTTCTGGCCCAAAACATGCTACCATCTTATCCACTGTGTCTAAGATGTCTGCTTTCTCCATTTCAGACTTTGTTATACACTTATGATCTTTCACTAGGTGCCACTGAAACATCTTCTGTTCATCTTCTACCAGGTCCATCAATGAGTTCAGAAGCAGCTCTTTAACATACGCCATTGTCCTTCACTGATTCACAGCTGCAGGGTAAAGGGAAAAAGATCTGAAGTAGTTTCACTGCTAACATTTGGACATAAGCACTCAAGTGTTATTTAGGTTATGAAATGAAGCTGTGATTGGGTTCGCTGATCGATTGCTCCTCTCTGCCTCGTTGCTTCTGCTGCTTGTTGTGTTGGTTTGCATCTGAAAGCTTCGTATTTCTTTCTGTTTTGAATCATTATTTACTATCATTCCTTGTTGTTTATACTGCTAAATATAACTTACTCAACATCACACATTAACCTGATATCGCTAACTTCAATCTAAATCATTATTGCTAGCACAACACACTAGTAATTCGCTAGCCTGTTAGCGTGCCATCCGTGCGCTCTTAATTTATTTATTTTTCTCAATTTGAGTTAATATGTACTTTTATTTGTGTTTACAGTTTTACAGCTTGTTTTTGCACTGCCGTGTGTAAAATAAAGGAGAGGAGAAAAAGACCTCGAGATAAAGCAGCATCTCTTTTCTTTGTTCACCTCACCTAGCTGTTTATACGCGCTGGATAGCTAAATACGCATACGTTTAGCGAGGCCAGTACAGTGTGAATGATTGTGATGTTTTGTGTACTATTAAGTATACACCATGCATGGTATGTATTTTATTATACAACCAACGGTCAGTGTAACTTTACCTGTGTGTCTCCTATCTAATTACTCCTCATTTAATGACTCACACTTTGATGTACATCACCTTCTCTTAGAATGCAGTGTGGATTCGTTATATCTATCTGAGTATTAATGAACAGAAAATAGTACTTGAGACAGCGTCGTAAATCTCCCACAAAAAGGAAACTCCCGCCAGAAATTCCCTCTTTCTGATTGGTTTAAGACCGCCTGCAAGGCGTGCCTTTTGTTAAGCTTTAAAAGGCCGTTCCGTTAGCCCTGCCTTTCTCTTAGCTTGTCTCATCCAGCTACAAAACTGCTTCTGCTGATACTGGGGAAAACCCTCCCCCATCCCTGGGGCCCTGGGTCCTGGGCCAAGCAGGCCGGAACAGACTGCCTGCCATGCTTTCACGCTCCCCAGAGGGAGATAGACTGCCTCTTCTTCAATCCAGAAAAACTGCAACTTTACCATCATTGAATTGGCAACGATCAACTCCTGGTCTTCTGGGCACTTCAGGAGGCCACAGCGCCCAGCGTGCCCTCGGCAGGCCAGGACAGCAGACTTCGACTCACCACAGCCATGTGCCCGAAGCCACCATGCGAGCTCTGACCCACAACAGCTTCGGAACCACAAGATGGCAACTTGCACCATGACTTTTGACCCTCACGGACCCACCAACGGACTCATTTTTCAACCACTTCAAGAATTTTCCACGATTTGCAACTGACCATGCAAGTATTTAATGAGGTGCTATGAAATAAGCTGATGGTTCTTTTCATACCAAAATAGATCTTGCCCCATAGTTCTATTTCCTGTTTCCGGTTCCATAACACTCACCACTTGACCTATGCATATATGTATGGATGAATGTATGTCAGGGTCCCCGCGGATCCTTAAAAAGTCTTAAATTCAAATTTCAGTTTTTAAGGCCTAAAAAAGTCTTAAAATGTATGGAATGTCTTGAATTTTCGCAAGCTGATTCGCAAACTGGGCAGTTGAAAGAGGCACGATGTGATCTCTGCAAAAAAATATACAGTTGGGGACAATGGGTCAAACTGCCCTAGATTCCCACGCAAAAAGCGAGAAACACAAGCGCTACATTGCGGATCAGTCGGGTAGTTTACCTATTCAAATGTTTACAACGCCATCACCCAGTGCTCAGCCAAGTACATCTGCTACTAGTAGGCCTATTGCGTCTACCTCCGGTGCGTCTACCTCTGCCTTCACTACGTTCTCTAACACGGCCACGTTAAAGGCAGAAATACTCTGGGTTTTACGCACAGTTAGCCGCCACCAATCTTACACGTCAAACGAGGACATTCACACCGTCTTCCAGGCGATGTTCCCGGACTCCGAGTGTGCGAGCGCGTTTAGTTGTGGCAGAGACAAGACGGCATATCTTGCGCGATTTGGCATTGCTCCATTTGTGAAAAAGGAGCTTATAGCACGGATAAACCAGGGAAACTTTGTCATCATGTTTGATGAAAGCATGAACAGAGCAACAAAGAGTAAACAGTTGGACCTGCATGTCAGACACTGGGTAACTGACCATACTGGCACTCACGTTCAGTCCCGTTATTTTGGGTCTCAATTCATGGGCCATTCTACGGCAGAGGATTTGTTGGAACATTTTAAGGTAAGCATTTCATCTACTAGCCTTTTACTAACCAAAATGTGTAGACATAGTGTTTTTATATAATTTTAATGCTCTAGTGTAGAAAAAAAAATCCCGCTGTAAACAACCATTTTCCTTGCAATGAATTTGTGATGGTGGGTAAGTGTGACATCTAGTGGATGAAGGGAAAATAACACTTGCCCTGGAAGTAAATAAATAAAATGGTTTGTTTTATAAAAGTATACTTCTATTTTAGGAATCTCAAGTCATTTTGACACAAAAGCATATCACATAGGCTAATATGTCTTACTCGTAATCTTAAGATAGTAATTCTCCTGTACTAACATATTGTAATATATTGTTAGAAACCATATCTGAGTGAACACATAAATGGAAACATTAATAAAATAACACAGCGATTATTGTTAATAAAATTGGCTTTATTTCTATTGTGTTTTTATTTTTCGTGATTTCAGGAGTGTACCAAAGATCTCAACTTGAGGAACATGATCTCTTTGTCGATGGATGGACCCTCTGTTAATTGGAGATTTGTGAACCTCCTACAGCAGGAGCATGGCGTACAATTTGGGGGGGTTCAACTCATAATTGTTGGAAGTTGTGGTCTGCATACCCTCCATAACGCTTTCAAGAGTGGATTTGAGGTGTGGCAGATACAGAAGGTGCTTAAATCTCTGCACTATCTTTTTCACAATGCCCCAGCCAGGAGAGAGGATTTCACTTCATCAACGTCATCAACAACATTCCCTTTACCATTCTGTGGTCATCGGTGGCTTGAGAACTTGCCAGCTGTGCAAAGAGCAATAGATATTTGGCCTGCCATTGAGAAGTTTGTGGACCAGGTGAAGACAAAAGTGGTGAAGAACCCAGGGACATCATCATATGACACCCTCTCTGAGGCTCGACTGGATCCCCTTCTGCAGGCCAAGCTCCATTTTTTTCATTGCCATATCAAGAGCTTTCCAACCTTTTCTGGAGAAATACCAGACTGATGCTCCAATGATGCCTTTTTTGTGGAAAGATCTGGAGGATTTGATCAGGGTAATTATTCATCGTAAAAATGCACAACACACTTAAATGGCCAGGACATAGGAAAGGTTTAACTTTAATTATTATCTTTAGAATCTTCTCAAACGATTTATGAAGCGTGATGCACTGCCCAGTACTCCATATAAGCTGGTAAGGCTTGAAGTCACAAACCAGAAGCTTTGGCTTAGTCCAAAGGATGTCGACATAGGCATGGGTGCAGCAGCTGTCATCAAGGTGAGACATCCAGTATAATGATTACATTAACCATTTAGAGAAATTCACTAATGACTCATCTTCAGATGTATGGAAATGTGAGGTCAAGTCGAATATGTCAGGCTATTTGAGAATGTTTTAGAGCTGTGTTTAGAATATCTTTCAAATAGTCTAATCTGGACAGTTCATGCTAACTTACTGATGAGCATCTAGAGAAAGTTTGGAAATTTGACAAACCATTTTTCTTTGTCAGGAACTCACAAAAGCAGGGGCCAAAAGCTGTGTAAGCGAGCTTGGTGTCCTGCAGTTTAAGAAAGACTGCCAGATTGCACTTTCAAGTATGTGCAAGAAGGCTCTTGATAAGTGCCCCCTGAAGTACGCCATAGTCCACAACATGACATGCTTGGATCCAGGCAAAATGTGCACCAACCCTGACGAGTGCCTTCAGAAAATGAAGTGCCTCATTCAGAAGTTTGTGCAAGACAAACAACTGCCAGGCGGGATATCTGCTGGTAAATGATAGGAATAAGAATAGAATGGAATATAAGGGAATAGATTTTTATCTTAATATGACACCACCTCTCATTTGTATCAACATCATGAATGGTATATGAACATTAACACATGAACACTAGTCTAGTACATGGTTTGAAAGGGTGTAGATCAATACATTTATGTTGTGATTTCAGTGATCAGAGATACTTGATATGCTGTACACTGACTTAAAATTATGGTTCATTTCTGATACAATGGGACAGTTAAGTTGCATGTTATTTACAAGAAATTAACTTTGTCTTTTCATATTTGATATCACTTTATAATAACGTTCGGTTGTAAAGTCATTTAAGAGTGGTTAGTTAATGATGAACTAATCATTTACAGAACATTCATAAATGATTAGCAAGTGATATACTACATTTTATGTATATTTTGTAAGTCATTTAGAAGTGATTAGTAAGTGATTAATTATTTACGAAACATGACAATGCGTTCATAAATAAATTATTATTAAGTGATATGTTAATTATTGTATGTATGTTTTGTAGATTCAGTTAGAAGTCATTACAATTGATTAAAAAATTAACTAATCATTTACAAAACATAAATATGCGTTTCATAAATGTTTCATAAATTGTTTTTTTTTTGTATGTAACTATTAAAGGGTGCAGAAAGTGTTGTAAATACCTTGTATACACGTACAGATCATTTGTAACAGGCAAGTAACAGTGTTCAACACAATGATGTGTAAACGCATGAGTAAATCATTTACAGCACTTTCTTAAAGTGTAAACTATTCTTCACATACATACAAAAAATAATTTATTAAACCTTTTATGAAATGCATATTCATGTTTTGTAAATGTTTAGTTAATCATTTACTAATAAATTGTAAATTAATTGTAACGGAATTTACAAAACATACATAAAATGTTAGTATATCACTTGCTAATCATTTATGAATGTTCTGTAAATGATTAGTTCATCATTAAATAACCACTTAAAAATGACTTGTGTTACCTGTGTATCATATACTTTTCTTCAAATGTACTGAAAATATTTTTTTGTGCATTATTACAGGTGATGTGATTGCACAGCAATTTGAAAAGGTCCTTTTCAATGAGGCCAAAGCTGCTGAATTCATGTCCTTCAGGCCCTCGGAGAAGTCCAGAGTGGGTGTATTTTTGCGACAATATCTTCAGTCCTACCCTGAACTCTGGACATTTTGTCAGTCACTTCTTCTTCTGTCCCATGGACAGGCAGAAGTTGAGCGTGGGTTTTCCACCAATAAAGAGGTGGAAACATGTAATATGGCAGAGGACACAGTGATCACCCAGAGGCTGATTTGTGACCACGTTAAAGTTTGTGGGGGGGTAGCGGCAGTGCCTCTGACCAAGGAGCTCATCAGTTACTGTGCTTCGGCACGCAGTCGCTACAGGGAGCACTTAGAGGAGGAAAGACGCAAAAAGGAAAAAGAGGAACAGTCCAAGAAGAGGAAAAACATTGAAGAGGATCTGGAAGGGCTGAAGTAAAAGAAAAGGTCCATTGAGGAGGTTTGTAAGTCACTTGAAAGTGATGCAGACCGAATGGCAGAACAGGCAGAAAATTCTGCAGGCTCCAAAATGGCCACACTGATTACAAAGTCTAACACAATGAGAAGACGAGCCAAAGAGAAGCAGGAGGAGTTGAAGGGAGTAAATGGACAAATTGAGGACAAACTCTCTGAGCTCAAAAATATTTAACACCTCAATCTTATTTTGTATTTTTTAAATGCTATAAAACTGATTTTGTTACCATTTGCAGTGGATATTTTGTTATTTATGTACTTTGAGGTGTCAAAGAGGTGACAAGACTTGGCTTATCTAAACTGTTTGCATGTCTAAAAGTTGACATTTATGCACCCTGTTGTTCACCAAATGTGTGCTAAAGTTAGAAAAAAAACTATTACAGAAAACAGTTTTAAGTTGTCATATTTATCTTTTTTTGCCGTGGTATAGTCTTAATTTTTCCATTTAGATGTCTTGAAAAGGTCTTAAAAGTCTTTAAATTTGCATTTGAAAAATGTGCAGATACCCTGGTATGTATGTTTGTTTGTTTGTTTTGCTTAGTTTAGTTATGTTTGTGATTTAGTTAATAAAACTTGTGCATAATTATGAATTTGGTTTCTGATCCTCTGTTTGCATACAAAGTCCCTTTTATGATCTTGTTACATGCTCTAAATTGCTGTACATGATAAGGAATAATTATTTTTCAGCGACCATGAAGATACATTTTCCTTAGAATAAATGAATAATCAAAGAGTTCGTTGGAACTGATTAATTGATTGTAATATTAATTTGGCTTACATCAAAGTTAATCGAATTAACTGACCCAAATATTAATAATTAATCATAATTAATAATTATGGATTATTATTAATATTTCCCCTTTGAGCTAATATCGTTACATAATAGTCGAAGTTTACTTGGAATTTTAATGTTTAATCAAAACGCCAGGGAACACCTCAAAGTCTGCAAAAGCCAGGAGAGAGGGCTGGCAAAAAGTAGCAGACAATTTAAATCCGTTAGAAGTGGCCATGTTAGATGTTTTTATCACTTATTAGCCTATATTTTTGTATTTTAATAATTGCATAATTATTTTGTGCATTGTAATGTCAAAGTCACCACACTAGAACATGGGAACAAATAAAAGTGAAGTACAAAAATATTCTACATAATGGTAATTTTTAGTTATATTATAGTCTCTTTTATAAAAGGCACTGTTAAATAAATGGTGTTCTGTTTATAAAAGCAACCAAGAAAAAGGCTGAAAAGAAGAAAAGATCTTAGTAGCCTACACTGTAAAATCATTTCTGCTGCATTAAATTAAGGCCATATAGTCATTTCAACTGTTAAATCTTGAGTGATGATGAATTGCTTTGACTTGTGAAAGTGAAAACTGATACATTTATGTTAATGTAAAAATATTTTGCCATGAGTTATTGATCACATTTTTCCGAGTGTAGTTCATTGTAATGACATTGTGTTTTCCTCTTTTGTGCACTTTTACACAATACACCAACACTTGTATGTTCCCAAGAAAGTGGTGGCTGAAATATGTGCAGTAAGTGGACATTTTCTAACATTCCAAAGGAAAGAAAGTATAAGACTTTGTAATGTCCATTTGTTTCCATTGCACTGGACAGTGAATAAAGCCTCTCAGATAACTGTCATATGGAGGAACTAGCATACCTGCAAGTGCATAAATAACTTTACTTAATTTATAGTTATATGCTTTATGGCTGCAATATAAGTTGCAGGATTCCACATCTACAGAAAGGCCTACAGAAGAGTCTGCACAGACAGAGGAGACACAGGCCTACAGGTGGACAGTGTATAGCCAACTTTTCCTTTTTTTTTGTTGCATGAGGCATGTCTAATATCTCTTGTTGCAGGCACCTGACCACTGGCTTTTCTTTACAAAGAACAGTTGAAATAAAACTCAAGGAACTAAGCATATTTGTCTTTTATTAAACATTTAATGAATGTGTTTTGTTTTTTTTGTTTTTTTTGTGGCAATGTTGTGTAATATGGCACATGCAACAATGTCACAGGCCCTGTCAGGTGTGCAACCCCTCAGACTTTTCAGACACTGACATCTTCCCTTTAGTTAGCCAAAGTTCATTTCATTGTGTGCCCTTGTCCTAGAGCTGCATTGTAACTGGTTTGGGTCAGGGAATGGTGTCACAAAACACCTGTCTCCAGGCAGGAACATGTCATAATCACCTATGAAAAATGCAGTTCTGTTAGGATCAGCATAAGTGTATGTAATACAGTGAGCTTGATATTTAATTGTGGAACTTTCCTTACCACTTTCAAATAATGTGCATAAATGTGAATCTCTGAAAATTCTTAAGTCATGCACAGATCCTGGCCATTTTGCTTTCACATTTGTGATATGGAAGATTTGTTAACTGCCTTTTTTTATTTGATATAATATTATTAATCTGGAATATTAAGAATCACAATAGTAACTGGGCTGCACATTTACATTGTGAACCCCCTTTCTGTTCACATAATCCCCTTCATTGAGGCCTTGATGCCAGTCTATGGTCTAGCCTATAAGCCTGAGTGACATATACTGTAATCAGCATGGTCATGATTGCATGATCTTCATAAAAAATTATGATAGCCTAATAAATAAATAAATAAAAAACTGCAAAAAAAAAACTGCTTTGCAACATTGGGTCTTAAGTGGCTTGGAAATGCCACAAAAAAAACTAAAACTGTTTTTTAAACCTAAAAGCGCCAGGTAAACTCCGAATGACACGACAGACAGCACTTTCCATCAAGTTCTCCGCATCTCCAATAGTGTAAAGGAAAGAGCCACTCGCAATTAATCTTAGGGTACAGTTTGTGCTGTAGTTAAAGCCCGACTCCGACAAGTCGAAAATAAATGTGCGTTTCCAACAAATTAATAATGTTAACGACAATCTCACGAGTCACGAGAAAAAATATCTCTCTCAGAAAGAAAGTGCACGACCGCGCTGCGCTGGACTTCCCGTATCAGCTCCGCTTATGAAGCCGGGATCTAATCCTGTTAACATGAAATAAGCTGCTCCCGAGCCGGTTTAAGCTTGCGCACCTGTTGCTATGACAGCAAGTCCAGGATGAGCGTTGAAGAACCAAACAATCCAAGATCATGCCAAATCGTCAACAATCTAATCCAGCTAACTGAGTTAGCGACGTACGAAGAACGGGCCACTGATTGAAAAAATGTTTAAGATTTTAGTATTTTGAAAATAAGTAGTTTAACTATAGACCTTATGCGCCAGAGAAACAAGGGCGCCGCCATCTTTAGAATATTGTCTTTGAACTTCCGTTTTTGCGGTCGCTCTGTATATTCCTATGGCATTGCTGTCCAGGAGTAATTAGCTTTTGAAGTGGATTTACTTAATATAAAGTTAACAAAAGTTAACGAAAGTTATCATGAGGATTGTAATGTTTAAACCAGGTGCCTTAACAAATGTCAGTCGACCGGGAAGATTTTAAAACGAGCAGTTCATTCATAAATACGCAAGATCGCTGTGAAAATAAAACCGGAAGTCAAAAGACAACTAGCGCAACGCTGAAAAGGGGCGGGGCTACATAAGGTCTATACATTTGTACACTATTATTTCCTTTCTGGCTGTGTTTGTCTTTTGCTTGACTTTGGAACCTGAGAGCAGAAGGTGTTGTTACAGCAGAGAATTCTATTTCAGTAATGTCACATGGTACAAAACTATTTCTCAAAATACCTATAGAATGTATTACCATCTTTGGGACAAGGATGTAGTATACCCTCACCTAAAGGATTATCAGGAACACCTGTTCAATTTCTCATTAATGCAATTATCTAATCAACCAATCACATGGCAGTTGCTTCAATGCATTTAGGGGTGTGGTCCTGGTCAAGACAATCTCCTGAACTCCAAACTGAATGTCAGAATGGGAAAGAAAGGTGATTTAAGCAATTTTGAGCGTGGCATGGTTGTTGGTGCCAGACGGGCCGGTCTGAGTATTTCACAATCTGCTCAGTTACTGGGATTTTCACGCACAACCATTTCTAGGGTTTACAAAGAATGGTGTGAAAAGGGAAAAACATCCAGTATGCGGCAGTCCTGTGGGCGAAAATGCCTTGTTGATGCTAGAGGTCAGTGGAGAATGGGCCGACTGATTCAAGCTGATAGAAGAGCAACTTTGACTGAAATAACCACTCGTTACAACCGAGGTATGCAGCAAAGCATTTGTGAAGCCACAACACGCACAACCTTGAGGCGGATGGGCTACAACAGCAGAAGACCCCACCGGGTACCACTCATCTCCACTACAAATAGGAAAAAGAGGCTACAATTTGCACGAGCTCACCAAAATTGGAGACAGTTGAAGGCTGGAAAAATGTTGCCTGGTCTGATGAGTCTCGATTTCTGTTGTTAGAAGAGTTTTGTCACATCTGGAAAATTCACACATCTGGCTTAGGCTTGCTCACTACATTCTTCCCTTCAAGGCACCAGGAAGAATTCACTTATTCCCTCCAGATTTCACATTAAGACAAACTGATATCTATAATCACTACTGTTGTATGCAGTCAAATGCCATGAACTATAATGTTAATGAGAATAATTTCAGTTGTTACATACATTGCTCGTGAACAGCAGTTTGTTGTGCCAGGAATAATCAGTCACATTATAGACACATCTGTAAGCATTTGATTTTGTCAATGGTTCAAAATTGAGCATTTAGCACAAGTTTCACCCTGTAATTATGACCGCCGCTCGGGGCACCGAAGCACCGGGGAACATGAAATTTGGTGGGCATGTAGCCCCACTAGACTTCTAAGGAAAAATTTCGTTTGGCCCCCGGGGGCCACTACCCCCCCGCGCTGGGCCCCCCAAAACCCAAAAAAATGCAGTTTTTCCTAAATAACTACCTGAACCGTGGCACCGAGGATGAAGAAATTTTTATGGTATGTTGGTCTACTAGACTTTTACGGAAAAATTTCATTTGGTCCCCGGGGGCCACTCGCCCACCCCCCCCCCCCCCCCCCCCCCCCCGCGCTGGGGCCCCCGTAAATTTTTCGTCAACGATACCAGGGACACCGAAACACCGGGGAACATGAAATTTGGTGGGCATGTAGCCCCACTAGACTTCTACGGAAAAATTTCGTTTGGTCCCCGGGGGCCAGTCCCCCCCCCCGCGCTGGGCCCCCCCAAAACCAAAAAAATGCAGTTTTTCCTAAATAACTACCTGAACCGTGGCACCGAGGATGAAGAAATTTTTATGGTGTGTTGGTCTACTAGACTTTTACGGAAAAATTTCGTTTGGTCCCCGGGGGCCACTCCCCCCACCCGCGCTGGGGCCCCCGTAAATTTTTCGTCAACGATACCAGGGACACCGAAGCACCGGGGAACATGAAATTTGGTGGGCATGTAGCCCCACTAGACTTCTACGGAAAAATTTCGTTTGGTCCCCGGGGGCCACTCCCCCCCCGCGCTGGGCCCCCCCAAAACCAAAAAAATGCAGTTTTTCCTAAATAACTACCTGAACCGTGGCACCGAAGATGAAGAAATTTTTATGGTATGTTGGTCTACTAGACTTTTACGGAAAAATTTCGTTTGGTCCCCGGGGGCCACTTCCCCCCCCCGCCCTGGGGCCCCCGTAAATTTTTCGTCAACGATACCAGGGACACCGAAGCACCGGGGAACATGAAATTTGGTGGGCATGTAGCCCCACTACACTTCTACGGAAAATTTTCGTTTGGTCCCCGGGGGCCACTCCCCCCCCCGCGCTGGCCCCCCCAAACCCAAAAAAAAATGCAGTTTTTCCTAAATAACTACCTGAACCGTGGCAGCGAGGATGAAGAAATTTTTATGGTATGTTGGTCTACTAGACTTTTACGGAAAAATTTCGTTTGGTCCCCGGGGGCCACTCCCCCACCCCCCCCCCCCCCCGCGCTGGGGCCCCCGTAAATTTTTCGTCAACGATACCAGGGACACTGAAACACCGGGGAACATGAAATTTGGTGGGCATGTAGCCCCACTAGACTTCTACGGAAAAATTTTGTTTGGTCCCCGGGGGCCACTCCACCCCCCCCCCCCCCCCGCGCTGGCCCCCCCAAACCAAAAAAAATGCAGTTTTTCCTAAATAACTACCTGAACCATGGCACCGAGGATTAAAGAAATTTTTATGGTATGTTGCTCTTAAGGGCCCACATCAACCTAGCCCATAATCACTCATTTGTGATTTGCGCCCCTTCCCATAAAAAATTAAAATGCAATATTATTCTGCTTTAATCGCCCCTATCTTCAGTTGAGATGTTCAGAACTGCACCATATTTCATGTGTATGATTAACTTGACATCTTCTGGGGGTATCCTCTGCTAAGTTTCGTAGAATTTAATCCATGGGGGGGTATAAAATAAATTCATTTATGTGCACATTTAGTGACTGTACACTCATCGGCCTGTAGATGGTGCTGTTGAGCGAAGGGTTGCTGGTTTAGGATGATACTGTCACACACACACACATGCAGGAATACAAACAAACGCAAGCATGCACACACACTGACATCCACACGCACAGACACACACCCATACACACACATACAAATCCACATGCACAGACACACACACACAAACACACACGCGCACACATGTATGCACACATACATACACGCACAGACACACACACACAGACACACACATACACAAACACACACACACACACACACATACACACACACACACACACACAGACAGACATGCACATACTACTACTTTTTTAGGTATATACATAAACACGCAATACAGCCAAATTACTCCACGTCATTTATTTTTGTGGAAAGCCAGTGCAGGCCTGAGCGGCGGTCATATTTTGTACCGCGATGCGGTACATCTAGTTTCCAAAAGTCATTGTGAAAATCTATTTCTTTACCACCTCATATTCCCTGGTTTTAATTTTTCCCTTTTACACTTTTGCCATTTGTTGTCTCAACATTAAGGCAGTCTATGCTCTAGTAATGTTTAGTTTAGTTACTCTAAACGAGTTATCTGACAGGTTTATCATTTTGATACTAGAATTAGTTGATTTCTTCGATGATGCATCATACTAAGGTAGTTAAGCAGTGAGTAATGTTGTTGTACAGGAAACATAGTTTAGATTGTTGAATGGCTGGGCTGTCCATCACCAAATTACACAAACATCTCATTAAAATGTCTACAAAACTATAAAACTGATCCAAGATCAGGTAAAAACCATAAACACTGGTTCACTGAGATCGTCCCCCAACAGCGAAACTTTGAAATTTAGAAACATTTGGAAACAGTTGTGACGTAACAACCTTTTTTTACCAAATTAACGTGACGAAAGCAGCCATCACTAGTGAAGACAAACATTTGATTGAACAAGATCCAAACTGGAGTATAAAGTCAGTATCTCGGTGCTCTCTGATGCGGGACAGTTTAACTTGCAAAAATCATATAAAGCCAAGGCATAAATAAAATAAAAGCCTTTTTTTCATGGCTATAACATTTTTATAAGCATTCATATATCCGCACAGCAAGTGTGTGTGAGGATCACATGCCGATGACATGGAGAGGAGTGAGAGGAGTTAGTTTTAACCACAGAGGAATGTGAATGCAATCTAGCATAGTTTCCACTGACACATATGTTGACTGAAGTATTCTCTTTAAGGAATGAGGATTGTGTAGCATGAGATATACATTCAATTTTAAACACGAACACGTTTCTCTACCTTGTAAAGATAACGTAAGTTCCTTTGGTCGGCATATAAATGCCCAACCTTTGTGTATTGACGAATGAAGACTATCTCTCCAGTAAATTGTTTTTCTCTGCTATGTCTTGACATATAATAATAAATAAGAGATCTCATGGCATCTCATGGTGTTTGCTTCTATGATTCGGGGAGAAAAGCTTAATTTCAAGTCTAGACTAGTGCCAGTGCTGCCAACTACAGGAACAAAAAGTTAAAGGAATAGTTCACTTTAAAATGAAAATTCTGTCATCTTAAACTCACCTGTATGAGTGAAATATAAATATAAATATTCAAACCTGTATGACTTTCTTTCTTCTGCTGAACACAAAGGAAGATATTTAGAAGAATGTCAGTAACCAGACAGTTTTTGGGTCCCATTGACTTCCATAGTATATTAGACATTCTTCTAAATATCTTCCTTTCTGTTCAGCAGAAGAAAGAAAGTCATACAGGTTTGAAACAACAAGAGGGTGACTATATGATGATGGAATTTTCATTTAAAAGTGAACTACTCCTTTAACTCAAAAGTTGGCAGCCCGGCTAGTGCTGAGCAATAAAAAAAACTGTATGAACAATGTGTCAATGCTGTTTATTAAGTCTAGATCAATGTGAACAGATACATGACACTTTTAAATCTATATCTATTAGTGTTTTATAAATTAGTATTTACTTACCATGAATAATGACGATGTGGTGTTGCTTGTTCCTCCACTGAACTTGAACTGTCTTGAGCAGAAGTTACTTTGAAACTCCTTTAAACGAGCATTTCCATAAAGGACTGTTGTAAAGGAGTTGTTTTCTCTGAACTTAAACCTGTTAAACCAGAACTTTATCAGTAAACTAACAGAACCAGTTTTTCAAAAGGAGTTGTGACTTTTTTCTTTAAATGACGTGACTTGTGACTTGTGGAATTGCCTTCTAGCTTTTCCTGTTGTTCTTGTTTTTTTGTTTTTTTACGAGTTCAGACAAATACTTCATGTTTAATCCGTGTTTCAGACAGCTCCGTACGTTAACAATGGAGCGGTTCATAGAGTTTTATTTTGAACTTGGACTTAAAGGTCCACTATGTAAATATTTTTGACCACAAGAGGGCGCAGTTTCCAACAATAACAAAGGCGAAGCTTGATGACGCTATGAAGGAGGTGACGATGGGAGATGTATCTAAATGGAATCAATGAATCATGATCACGGATGAGGTAATTTATTCGTTTTTGTATTACCTGTATGTCTGATCGTATTATTTTATGTCATCATAATTAATGAACTGCAAGGAACGTGAAATGTTATGCTATATTATTACAGGCATGTGGTGTAATTCATATCTATTAAAAGTACACACTTAAATGTTTATAAAGGTATATGGCTCATAAATGTGTGACAAGTATTCACTGAGTTTTGTTTCAGTTTATAGACGTGCTCAAGAAAAAAAAGTTCACCGTGACGGAGAGGCAGAACGCACACCCTGTTTATTTTCTTTATTTTACAAAAGCACAATGTTTTGATTTGATTGTAAGTGGACACATACAAAAGGAGAAATATCACAGATTCTTTTTTTTATATTTCTTTTTTTCTGCATGACCATAAATGACAGAGTAATTTAAGTTTATAGTGCTACAATGTGGAGAAAATCCAGCAAAACGGGCCCGCGCGTTTGCCGACCTCAGAGGGTTAAAATCATTTTACTGTAACTATTATGTTACTGGTACAATAAAAAATAATTGATTTGCTTACCAGTCTATCAATACACTCGCGAGAGCAGAGTCTCTGTCAAGTCCAAGACTGTCGCGCAACTCTCTCCATCTCGAAACGCCTGGCCGATATTTATCCGGGTTTTATTCCTCCGTTTGTCACACAGTCTGCGTGTATCCGAATATGGACACTTTCGTTTTGTTGGCACTTCAATACTCGCCAAAGAGTAATCGTGATCCATAACAGCTATAACCATACAGTATGGATAACGCTATAACCACCACTTCCGCATTTGACCATGTGATATTCCGGTGTGGTGGAATATCACATGGTCCACACCGGAAAAAAAGGATAGAGCGGACATTGCGTCACTAAGAGGCGACATTTATTTTCCGGGACGGCCAGTTATTTAAAATCGGAATTTCTCTGAAATAAAAAATCTTTGGAGACTTTTGAGATATTGTAAGTACACAACTGGAGGAAATATATCACACTGTGCAAGTTATTTTCGGAAATTTTATTACAAAATTGTTACATATTGGAGCTTTAAAGAAATACGGACAGTGCTTAGTTCTAGGTGTTCAGTAAAGTTATTCACAGATCCGAACTTCCCAGATCAATAAATCATGAGCTAAACGTTGTTAAAACTCAAATGACACCTATTTCCAATCCGTAGATGACGAGCTACAACCTAATGTTCCTCAGAACGAGCCTTATAATATAAATCTATAAAATATGAGACCGTCTGCAAAGTGCAAAATCCAAAAAAGCGTTAGTACAAATATTAGTAATTAACTTCAATGTTACACACTGTAGTGTCACCAAATTCAGTTTACACATCAATGGTCTCCTACTGGTCAAACTACAACACTTAGCTTAAAAAAACTTGTGCAGTAGAGAAGAGGCACAGGTAAACAAAGCTTACACTCTTTCACTGTAATGTAATATGAAGAATATATATTATATTAATGTAATAAAATATATATATATACCTGAATATGTGTGTATATATATATATATATATATATATATATATATATATATATATACAGTATATATATATATATATATATATATATATATATATATACTGTATATATTATATATATACATATTGATAAACCAAATGTATTTCATTGTTTATAGAGCCACTATAATTTATCCACTATACCCAAGCTCTTATCCACATTTTTTTGTTATTTTGTTGTTATTATTAATCTGACCTCCAGACATGTAAGTGACACACAGATGTGAGCATGTTGGTGGGGCCGCATGTAAAACTGCTCATCCAGGTTTTGAACCTGTCGTCCTAAACCCAGTTGTCTTGAAAGCTGTTATGGCACATATCTCCAGCTCTAGGGTGACATGGAAGACACAGTCCTCAACAGGACAGTAAGAATCTTACCTGGTGTTGTCTGGTGGAGCTGTTACCCGCATCAGAGAGAAGTTCCCAGACAATACTGGAGCCTATTCAGGTTTTCAACCCCCTCCTCTTGACTAAAATAAAGAAGAACTTAACCATGTCATTTATTTATTTATTTTAAATCACAACTGATCACGGATGTAGTCAGTAAACTGATGTCCCTTTTACAGGGCTCTCAAGTCTCACACATTCACCGCGATACACACACATTTCCACCAGTTCACACCTTGTGTTTCTCACGTTGAGAAGTAAGGGATAACTTGTCCCGCTATATAAAATTAATGGATGAGGCGCAGGCATACGGAGGGAAGTTCTCTGCCGAGTTCATCAATGTCTAATGTGTAACCCTTTGTGTAATGTGATTTAACTGTGATCAAAGATAGTGAGAGATGATGTTGGGGAATATTGCCAAATTCATGCTAAATTATTATTGATGCTGTCAAAAACTTTTTTTGCAACCAGAAGCTTTAGCTGCCTGAAACTAAGGAAAGGTCTAGAGATGTATTTCATTATTTCAAATTCTACTGTATTAATGCTCTTTCCAGCTATGTTAAGACTACATCTCTGAAAGCAGAGCGCTCTGTCTATCATTTCAGTAATGTTTTACACTGGCAATGCATACATTAATCATTGCATTTGTCGGTTTCAAAGATGTCAGGGAAAAAGCAAGAGAGTATTATTTCATTCGAGAGAGAGTTTGACGTTCATGCTCAGGGCCAGTTCTGCAGTCCTACCATATTTGTACAGTGTGTACATTGAGCACGGCTGTTCAGTTCAGCTCATTTGGGCCTAAATTTAAATAAACACTGTATTTTTGAAATATCTAAAACAAATATATTTATGAAATATATTTTTTGGATGAATTTGTCTGCCTTTTATCAGATTTAGCAACTGTTATAATCTCTATTTGTGCTGGTCAGTTATGGACAATAGGTAAAATTAAACTGCTTTTGAGAGAATTGTGAGGGGCCGATCGAGTGGCTCCTCCACTGACAGATGTAATCTCACTACAAACCTTTGATAAAACTTGAGTCCTGCTTTTATTTCTGACATACTCAAAGTACGTACTACTTCATGAGGAACAATGGTTTTGCAATGGTGGGTTTGTAAACAGTCTCAGGCTGGTGTAGATAGACTGTTGGAACACTAGAGACAATAATCTGATGTTGTGAAATGAAAACACAAACGGTCTTCCAGAGTGTTACGAACCCTTTGGTTAAAAGTGGCTACGTAAGGGTTTCACAACATAAAGAAGGACACGTGAAACACGAGTGCGCTGCGTTGACGTTTATTACTCACAAACATGAAGGAACTCACGAAACACGTATCACAAATAAAGAAACATAATGAACTTCAAAATTATATGAAGGTAACAAATATTAATAAGACAAAAAAACAAAGTAATTTAACTGAATAAAAAGAAAAGCTTGTTTGCTGGTTCTCCTCTCTCCTGCCATGCTCCGCTTCAGCGTCCTTATTATAGTGAATCAGAAACGACTCCAACTAGACGCAGGTGTATAATGATACACAGGTGCGGACCTAACAAACTCAGACACAGAAAAAACACACAGAGTCATGACGTCATCACAAGGAGAGGAAAACACGCGACACAAACCGTAACACTCCCCCACTTAAAGAAAGAACCAGTCTTCTTTTTTAGACAGGTTCTGGATGAAGCGAACAGTAAAAGCAACCAAGAACATAGTTACAATAATACAACTTACACACCTACATATAAAATTAAATTATACATTTACCTAGCCCCGAGAAAGGGCATCTGCCACGATGTTGTCAGTTCCCTTCTTGTGGTGGATCTCAAGATTATAACATTGAGCCATTAGCGCCCAGCGCATCAAACGTTGGTTATGATTGTACATTTTATTTAAAAAAACCAACGGATTATGATCCGTGTAGACGATGACGGGAGTAGAGCTGTATCCAACGTACACATCGAAATGCTGCAAAGCAAACAACATAGCTAGAGTCTCTTTTTCGATAGTAGAATAATTCAACTGGTGACGGTTGAATTTAGCTGAGAAATAAGATACTGGATGGAATATTCCATCAGAACCACTCTGAAGTAGGACAGCTCCAACTCCGGTCGCGCTGGCGTCTACCTCGAGCTTGAATGGACGAGCCAGGTCAGGAGCTGACAACACCGGAGCACTGCAAAGGAGAGACTTTGCACACAGAAAGGCACTTTGACATTCATCAGTCCAATTAAAAACAACTTTAGAGCTACACATCTTCGTTAAGGGAGCGACCACAGTCGAGAAATTTTTACAAAAACACCTGTAATAGCCAGCCATGCCTAAAAATCGTCGCAACTCTCTCCTCGTAGTGGGCACAGGATATGCAAGAATAGCGGCCACTTTTGCGTCGACCGGACGTACTTGACCGTTTCCAACCTGTTTCCCCAAGTATGTAACGGAGGCTTTCGCAAAATCGCATTTAGTCAAATTTAAAGTTAGAGGCGGCTGTTAATCGGCTAAAAACATCGTGCAAGGTAGAGATGTGCTCATTCCACGTAGAAGAATAAATAACGACATCATCGAGATAAATATTACAGTTTGGAACGTCACCCAACACTGTAGACATTAACCTTTGAAAGGTAGCAGGTGCGTTCCGAAGACCGAACGCCATACGCGTATATTGAAAGAAAGAATCGGGAGTCACAAATGCGGAGATCTCAGAAGCACGTTCAGTCAATGGCACCTGCCAATAGCCTTTTAAAAGATCAAATTTCGTAATGTACCGAGCAGTACCAAGATTGTCGATACAATCCTCTATTCGAGGCAACGGAAATGCATCCGGCACAGTAACAGAATTCACCTTGCGAAAATCGGTACAGAAACGGAATGAACCGTCAGCTTTAGGTACTAAAATGCACGGGGAACTCCACGGGCTATTACTCTTTTTGGCGAAACCATTTGCAACCAGAGAGTTCACTTCACATTTCATGATCTCCCGTTTACCTACTGGAGAACGATACGCATGTTGTTTTATGGGAAGTGCGTTACCCACCTCGATATCATGTTGAATGACAGAGGTACCAGACGGAACATCACTAAACAAGTTAGGATAATCTTCTATTAAGTCAATCACATCCTGACGCTGGTCGCTAGATAAATAAGACAAATGAGATGGTAAAACTCTTAAAATCTCTGAATTCTTTAGAGGGCCACCACTGAACATCTCCGTTGACATTTTCAACGCGTCATCTACCTCTTCAGCACCCACGGTACTGGACAGCAAAGATACTCGTTCCACATTTAACACCGCCTGTACCTCACTCTGAGACAAGTCAGTCACCTCAGTCTTCACAGTTCGAGCTACATATTGTTTCAGCATATTTACATGACACAAACGTGTCTTCCGTCGTCGTTCTGGGGTATGGACTATATAATCAGTGTCACTCAGCTTGCTCTTAATTACATAAGGACCTGCAAAACGCGCAGCTAAAGCAGAGCCAGGCAAAGGAAGCAACACTAGTACTTTTTCTCCAGGCGTAAAATTACGCACAACCGCGCTCTTGTCAAAACGACGCTTCATTTTCTTCTGCGAAAGAGAAAGAGCTTCTTTCGCGACAGCAAGGGCATTTCGCAATCGTTCACGGGTACGAGAAACAAAATCAAGCACGTTATGTTTCTCAGTCACACCAATGGAGAAAAATTAATCTTTCAGTACTTTTAAAGGACCCCGTACATTATGTCCAAAGACCAACTCCGACGGACTAAAACCAAGTGACTCTTGTCGTGCTTCACGCAGTGCAAATAAAACCAAAGGGACTCCCTCATCCCACTCATTTCCTGCCTCCAGGCAATATTTTCGCAAACTGGACTTCAGCGTCTGGTGCCACCTCTCAAGTGCCCCCTGCGACTCAGGATGGTAGGCACTGGATGTAACATGTGACACGCTCAAACCTTTCAACACATTTCGGAACATCTTTGACAAGAAGTTAGTTGATCTGTTTGAACAGTTCTCGGCAATCCGAATGTTGTGAAAAATTTCATTAGAGCTTTAGTGACGCTTTTGGCAGTTATATTCCGTAACGGAATTGCTTCTGGAAACCGCGTGACGGTGCACATGATTGTTAAAATATATTGAGAACCAGATTTAGTTCGCGGCAACGGCCCAACGCAATCTACCAAGACGCGTTCAAACGGTTCACCTACAGCCGGAATAGGTCGAAGTGGAGCAGATGGCACAATCTGATTGGGCTTTCCTACTACTTGACATACATGACAAGACTTACAATATCGAGACACATCAGCTTTCAACCCAGGCCAAAAGAAATGCTGAAGCACCCGATGGTAAGTTTTATTTACTCCAAGGTGCCCAGACCAAGGATGATCATGTGCCAAGCTTAAAATATGCTGTCGAAATTTCGAGGGTACCACAATCTGATGGACCACGTTCCAGTCATCCGAATCTTCCTCATTCGATAATCGAGCATTCCAACTACGCATTAACACCGTGTTGTTCCAATAGAACTGATGGTTATACGAAGGTGATTTTTTAGTGTCAGCACTTAAACGACATTTCTCTAACGTATGATCACTTCTCTGAGCTGCAGTAAGAACATCGCACGAAATAGGCAAAAATACATCAGGATCGGGACAAACAGATTTTTGGATCGAATTAACATCCACATGCTCTGTCACAGCATTTTTCTCAAAAATCTCTGCAAAGATGGACTCACCTAAATTCACGTCATTCTCCTTACCGAGACTTTTCGCCTGAGCGCGTGTCATAACTGCACTAAAAGCAAAAACATTTGGGAAATGTTGTGCGAGCACATCTGGTTGCTGATCAGTAACTGGGATTTTGGTAACATGCACAACTGGCATCACTCTTCCTCCAGCAAGATCATTTCCCATGATAAAATCAATACCTTTCACAGGTAGGGAAGAACGAGCCGCTACATTAAAACATCCAGAAACTAATTCAGACGTCACCCAGACACGATGAAGAGGCACAGTGATGAAACCCATTTCTATACCCTGCACAATAGTGCTGGTATCACATTCGGAGCTTGCACAGAAAGGCAAAGTGTCAGACAGTATAAAAGACTGAGATCCTCCCGTATCACGTAATATCTTCACAGCTTTCTTATCCTCATCACGACCAGTCAATGATACATAACCGTCAAACACGAAAGGCTGAAAACACTCATCAGGAGCTACCGAAATCATGGTCCGTGGAAACACAGTTTTTACTAAAACTGAACCGCGAGGTTGAGTAGAAAAATCCTGACGTTCATGCTTTCGTTTTAAAATTCGACACTCAGCAATAATATGTCCAACCTTGTGACAATAGCCACACTCTTTACGCATTTTCGGGCTAGATGGACTAGGCCTAACTTTAAAGTCAGAAGAATTAACTTCATTCTCTCTTTGTGAAGTGTAACCTGAATCACTCGCACGCTTTACAAACACAGGTTTATGAATGAGTGCATACTCGTCTGCTAAAACAGCTGCTTGCTGCACAGTAGTAACCTTTTGTTCGTTTAAATATAAAGCCGTACGCTCAGGAACACAATTCTTAAACTCTTCAATGAGCAAAAGTTCACACAAAGATTGGTAATCCACGACTTTACACGCCTTTATCCATCGATCAAAGAGTAAACCCTTCTCACGGGCAAATTCGACATATGTCTGAGAAGCAGATTTTTTCGTTGAGCGAAAACGTTGTCGGTAATGTTCAGGTACTAATTCATAGGCACGGAGAATCGCATTTTTGACTGTCTCATATTGAACACTTTCCTCTAACGGAAGAGATGCACAAACTTCTTGCGCTTTCCCTGTTAACTTACATTGTAACATTAGTGACCAGACCTCTGTTGGCCACTTCAAAGCAGATGCTATTCTCTCAAATGCCTGAAAATAAGCTTCAACCTCTTTCTCGCGAAAAGGTGGAACAATTACAATATTTTTCGCTACATTAAACGAAGTCGAATGATCAAGAGAATCCGTTAACACCGGTAAAGAGTTAACTACAGGTATCGCAGGAATATTTGGCACTAATGCAGCAGCTTCAACCTCAGAACTAGGTCTATCTTCGAACGCAGATGACTTTTTAGATCTTTTTGGATCGTCTTGCACAGCCTGTAAGTCTAACTCCCGCATTTTAACTTTCATCTCCGCATCAATACGGTACAATTCAAGCTGATGCTGCAACTCATCCTTCCGTGCTTGAGCTCTGTCTTGCGTCTCAAGCTGTAAACGAGCTAATCGTACTTTTAAACGTAAACCTTCCTGATGTACAGGTGATTCTTCGGTAGAGAGGGATAAAGGTTCAAACTTAGGCAAAGAAAGAGGTGGTGGTCCTACCTTCACCCCACCACCGGCACCCGGCGTAACTGGATTGCCAGCGAGAGAACGCAGTGAGGTCGAAGAATGCAGTGGGAGTTGTTCCTCATCCATAACAGCTGCAACTGATTCTGCTGATCCAGGAACATCCTCCAATAAAGACAACACCCCATCATTAACTAAACCAGTTAACAAACAAGCTTTCAAGTCTTTCTTAAGCAATGTTTTAGAAACAGGTATTTCAAAGTGTCGAGCAATAAGGAACAAATCGTCCTTTCTACATGTTTCCAACACTGCAATACTAGGTTGACTTACAAACTCATTTAAATCAAACGTCGCCATAATAAATTGAGCAAAAAAAAACAAACATAATAAATTAGTAGGCTAGAACGTCTCCGGACCTAAACCTACCTAACCCGAGACCTAACTAAGACCTCTCTAGTCTTCAGAGGGTACCAGTTAAGAGGCAAGCCTCTCCCCTGGAGTACCTCCAAAAACAACAAACTAAAATAATAAAGAAAACAATAAATAGTAAACCGTAGTGAGAACCGACGCTAAGCACGGCCCCCCTGGTTTACTCTACCTACCCGGAGATCGCCCAGCACCACCAACTTCATCTGCTCAAACAAAATTAAAGTAATCCGAAATCTCGACGAGCCCCCAATTTATGTTACGAACCCTTTGGTTAAAAGTGGCTACGTAAGGGTTTCACAACATAAAGAAGGACACGTGAAACACGAGTGCGCTGCGTTGACGTTTATTACTCACAAACATGAAGGAACTCACGAAACACGTATCACAAATAAAGAAACATAATGAACTTCAAAATTATATGAAGGTAACAAATATTAATAAGACAAAAAAACAAAGTAATTTAACTGAATAAAAAGAAAAGCTTGTTTGCTGGTTCTCCTCTCTCCTGCCATGCTCCGCTTCAGCGTCCTTATTATAGTGAATCAGAAACGACTCCAACGAGACGCAGGTGTATAATGATACACAGGTGCGGACCTAACAAACTCAGACACAGAAAAAACACACAGAGTCATGACGTCATCACAAGGAGAGGAAAACACGCGACACAAACCGTAACACAGAGGAACAGGTTTAAGCTTGCTTGAAGCTAATTCTTCACATTCATGAGCAATGCAAGCACAGTTCAGCAGTGCAACACCTCCACTCCACCCCTGATCTTATCAGACGCTCGGGTGTTGGCGAGTCTTTTTGTACGAACCAAAGACAAAAACAAACCTTTTTTTTTATTATTATTATTGCTAGTTTTGGAGTGTATGAAGTGGATGTGTGTATTTATGTTTGTTTATAGAGCTGTGGTGGAGAGTGCCAGAATGACTCTTCCTCTTTCTCTTATCTTTCGGCTCTTGACTTCTGGTGAATCACAGTTGTTTTAGAGCTGTAAGCTTTTTTTTGTTTTTTAAAGCTGCTGTTCGCCAATCAGAAACACTCTCAGACTGTCAATCATTTTCACTGACATTGGAATGGTTGACATATAGATATAGCATAAAGAGTATAAAGACAGGGTTGAATACATTAAAGACAGACAAAACAAAACTGCCGTCCTCAGACTGCACAACCTCACTGAAAACGATAAGCAAGAGTATTGTTTCAGATTAATAACTGCAACTGATAAACAAAAATGGGTTGGTCAACCAGGAATTCAACCTAATGTTTCTGGTAATCCACTTTTATCCTTCATTTTCATTATGTATTTAGATTTAGGAAATGGTAAGAAAGCTTAGTTTCCTCAGGTTCAGGCTCCACAACTGGTGCTGGAGAGAGAAACATGTGTGAGTCTTTAATCATTCAGAATTATGAAATCGGATATCAAAACTGATTGCAAATATCATGGAGTTACTTATCACAAATACATTATATTATATATCTAGCAGTAGTTGGTCTCCACAAATTTACATATGACTAAGACCATATTGATTTATCTTTAGATTCCCCCCAAAATACATCAGTGTCCATCAGTCCATCTGGTGAAATAGTGGAGGGAGATTCAGTAGTGACTCAAACACTCCTGCGCTGAACTTCAGCGGGTTTGAGGATCTGGACAGAGTTTCAGTGCACTACAGAGTGGACGCTTTTACTGTCAGGCTCAGAATAAATAAGGATCTCAGCATCGGTTTCAGTCACAGTTAAATATATTCAATATTAAGACACTCATGTGTAGGGCGGTATGGATTTTTTTCTTACCGCGGTTGAAAAGCAAGAAATTCCTGCAGCGGTATCCGACTTTCGCACACACACCAGCGCACACACCAGAGGCTAAGGAAATTTAACATGATACGTTTATTCACCATTTATTATTTCACATTTAGAACAGGAACATTTAGAACAGAAATGGAATTATGTCTGAAAATAATGTGCTGGCAAAACAAAATATAAGCTAGACTATGGTTTACATCCCAGCCTTCATATTCTTTGCTAGAAACCAGCATGTTCACTTTGTCAGGTTTAAGGGAGGCCCTGAAAGACCTAACAACGTTACCTGCAGCTCTGAACACGCGCTCTGAGGGAATGCTTGTAGCGCAAATGGTCATATATTTGCATAATATTATATATTTTATGCTTTAGTATAATGAAATTCAAATTATAGGCTATAAGACATTACACAGGTACTCTCGCATACGGGCCTAATAGTCAATACGAATGGAATGTTATTATGTGTCATGGAACATTGCACTCCCCCACTCACGAAAGGTCGGATTTGCTCCATCTTTTGATGATAAGTATTATTGATGATAAAACCTTGAATCCATGTAAGAAACCATGTCATTAGACACAATCCATATCATTAGAATCAATGAATCATGTAATTAGACACAACGTGCACACATGTGAAGGCCAATGTTTTTTTCTTGGTAATGATGGTGATGAGTTCAGACCCACGGTAACCATCCCAGTCCTACTCATGTGCTCATCATGTTTAAATGCATCAAGTTGATTCACACCCTAATTTATCATCTCATATTCAAAGACTTCAATGGAAACAAATGATCTTGACTTTGTCTTTCCTCTTAGGTTGCAACAACTGCTGCTAAAACATTTTTTAAAGTTAATTTAAATTTTGAGGAAACAAATATATTGATCTGAAATATAGCAAATTAATTTTAAATTCATTCAGGTTACCAAACATATATCATAAAGAAGGGGCCAAAGACTACCACGTTTCAATGAGCCATATTAATTCAGTTTATACATTTAGCACTTTATACAGTTAGCAAACACAAAACACATACAGCCGTTCAGTTGCGAGAGAAAAAACAAATAGTTCAGACTTTTACAGTAGCATTTTTGGCTACCAAGAGCTCAGTCTTCAGAGTAGTAAAAGCGAGATGAAACAGTAATTAAGGGAAATGTTGATAACGCAATATCAGCCTGCAAATGAGTCTCCAAGCGGCTGTTGGTAATGTTGATGAATTGTAGCTCATGAAATAAACAACAGATGGAAAGGGTGGTGTTGGCAGAGTGAAGACA
Organism: Rutilus rutilus; assembly: GCA_021464565.1. Taxonomy (NCBI): domain Eukaryota; kingdom Metazoa; phylum Chordata; class Actinopteri; order Cypriniformes; family Leuciscidae; genus Rutilus; species Rutilus rutilus. The sequence continues at coordinate 1,677,148 of JAJAQA010000005.1, forward strand.
ATTGATCAATTTCTTTGGTAAATGTCCTATTTAAAGTTGAGCTGTTTCCTCGTGCATGAACATGATGACCCCTCTGCATCACCCCCTAAACATGTGCTTAGGGCTACCCATTAACATATTTACCCATAACATATTTACATAAACCTTACCAAACATCATACATGCAAACAAAGTACTAACAATAGTTCTTTCATTTGAGTTTCATTTGAGTTCAGGAACCAGGAAGTTCCTCAAACCATGATATCACAGTGAGAAAGCTTCTTCATGGGTACTTCTCAATATCCTCCTCGTCTCCTTGCTCCTCCGTCCTCCATCCTCCATCCTATGACCCGGAAACCGATCGAGCTCAGCCATCTTTAAGGACATCTCAATTCTCTAATTGCACCGCGATGAGTCGAGGAGCGTCACATTTAGTCGATAAAACTCTTCCGCACAGGATACACCCGTGTATCCTCGCTCATGACTCCTCGGGAAGCCATGTATAAATTCTCCTCCCACTTCACATCAGTCACAATCATTTTAATTTATACTTTACCTTTGCAGTTTATATAAACCACACATCTCACATATTTCAACAGGGTATCTTGCTTTATTTAATTTTTTTCTGAAATTCTTAAATAACCAAACTTCAACAACATAAGGGCAGATCCTTTGAGTGTGCTTGCGGTGCGCACATCACGCACTGTAGCCGTAGTTCTGTCATCAGTTAACTCATCAAATAATTAAAAAGGCCATTACAGACTGCATGCATATCACAGTACAAGGCACAAGCTTGTTTTTTATTTTTTATTTAATTCAGATAGCAACAAGCGACGCCATTCTTTGCGACTCAGAAGGAGTGAGGAAAAGAAGAAGCTAGCTGCTGCAGTGGAAGAATACAACAGCATAGCGGATCCATCCCAGCAGCTTGGCTCAGTCGAAAACTTTTTTACAGCTGAGACTGTTGCTTGGCCTTGGCAAATCCCGTGCAGTACTGGTATGTTCTATATAACAGGGCAATTCAGTTATGTTCCCAGGGCGTCAAAAACTGAAGCATGGTCAAGTGCCTTCCGCGTCACAAAGGAGACGTCGAAGGTACCCCTAGGCGTCACTTTATTGACGAACAAGGAACTCCATTGATTTCAACGGGTACCCCTAGGCGTCACTTTATTGACAAACAAGGAACTCCATTGATTTCAACGGGTACCCCTAGGCGTCACTTTATTGACGAACAACGAACGCCATTGATTTCAACGGGTACCCCTAGGCGTCACTTTATTGACGAACAAGGAACTCCATTGATTTCAGCGGGTACCCCTAGGCGTCACTTTATTGACGAACAACGAACGCCATTGATTTCAGCGGGTACCCCTAGGCGTCACTTTATTGACGAACAACGAACGCCATTGATTTCAACGGGTACCCCTAGGCGTCACTTTATTGACGAACAAGGAACTCCATTGATTTCAGCGGGTACCCCTAGGCGTCACTTTATTGACGAACAAGGAACTCCATTGATTTCAACGGGTACCCCTAGGCGTCACTTTATTGACGAACAAGGAACTCCATTGATTTCAGCGGGTACCCCTAGGCGTCACTTTATTGACGAACAAGGAACTCCATTGATTTCAGCGGGTACCCCTAGGCGTCACTTTATTGACGAACAAGGAACTCCATTGATTTCAACGGGTACCCCTAGGCGTCACTTTATTGACGAACAAGGAACTCCATTGATTTCAGCGGGTACCCCTAGGCGTCACTTTATTGACGAACAAGGAACTCCATTGATTTCAACGGGTACCCCTAGGCGTCACTTTATTGACGAACAACGAACGCCATTGATTTCAGCGGGTACCCCTAGGCGTCACTTTATTGACGAACAACGAACGCCATTGATTTCAACGGGTACCCCTAGGCGTCACTTTATTGACGAACAAGGAACTCCATTGATTTCAGCGGGTACCCCTAGGCGTCACTTTATTGACGAACAAGGAACTCCATTGATTTCAGCGGGTACCCCTAGGCGTCACTTTATTGACGAACAACGAACGCCATTGATTTCAACGGGTACCTCTAGGCGTCACTTTATTGACGAACAACGAACGCCATTGATTTCAACGGGTACCCCTAGGCGTCACTTTATTGACGAACAAGGAACTCCATTGATTTCAGCGGGTACCCCTAGGCGTCACTTTATTGACGAACAAGGAACTCCATTGATTTCAACGGGTACCCCTAGGCGTCACTTTATTGACGAACAAGGAACTCCATTGATTTCAGCGGGTACCCCTAGGCGTCACTTTATTGACGAACAAGGAACTCCATTGATTTCAACGGGTACCCCTAGGCGTCACTTTATTGACGAACAACGAACGCCATTGATTTCAGCGGGTACCCCTAGGCGTCACTTTATTGACGAACAACGAACGCCATTGATTTCAGCGGGTACCCCTAGGCGTCACTTTATTGACGAACAACGAACGCCATTGATTTCAACGGGTACCCCTAGGCGTCACTTTATTGACGAACAACGAACGCCATTGATTTCAACGGGTACCCCTAGGCGTCACTTTATTGACGAACAAGGAACTCCATTGATTTCAACGGGTACCCCTAGGCGTCACTTTATTGACGAACAAGGAACTCCATTGATTTCAACGGGTACCCCTAGGCGTCACTTTATTGACGAACAAGGAACGCCATTGATTTCAGCGGGTACCCCTAGGCGTCACTTTATTGACGAACAACGAACGCCATTGATTTCAACGGGTACCCCTAGGCGTCACTTTATTGACGAACAAGGAACTCCATTGATTTCAGCGGGTACCCCTAGGCGTCACTTTATTGACGAACAACGAACGCCATTGATTTCAACGGGTACCCCTAGGCGTCACTTTATTGACGAACAAGGAACGCCATTGATTTCAACGGGTACCCCTAGGCGTCACTTTATTGACGAACAAGGAACTCCATTGATTTCAACGGGTACCCCTAGGCGTCACTTTATTGACGAACAAGGAACTCCATTGATTTCAGCGGGTACCCCTAGGCGTCACTTTATTGACGAACAAGGAACTCCATTGATTTCAACGGGTACCCCTAGGCGTCACTTTATTGACGAACAAGGAACGCCATTGATTTCAACGGGTACCCCTAGGCGTCACTTTATTGACGAACAACGAACGCCATTGATTTCAACGGGTACCCCTAGGCGTCACTTTATTGACGAACAACGAACGCCATTGATTTCAACGGGTACCCCTAGGCGTCACTTTATTGACGAACAAGGAACTCCATTGATTTCAACGGGTACCCCTAGGCGTCACTTTATTGACGAACAAGGAACTCCATTGATTTCAGCGGGTACCCCTAGGCGTCACTTTATTGACGAACAACGAACGCCATTGATTTCAGCGGGTACCCCTAGGCGTCACTTTATTGACGAACAAGGAACTCAATTGATTTCAACGGTTTGCCTTAACCTGTTAACCGTTGCCAGAGCGCGGGCACACTGAAGCGGTTTTATTTATATATAGTTCAAAGTTACTATCAGATTTAATGTTATACCTTGACAAACTATACATCATTAAAAAGATATAAGACTCAAGTTTCAGAATTTGACCACTATTGTATTCTGAGAAACTTATAGCGACAGTTATTTCTTAATTTGTGTCAGGAGTTATGAAATGAAAAAATGAGTCGATACCTTTGATATGAATTATGCGCGTCAGCCGCTTTCATTCATAAAAAACTCCGTGCTGTCGTCATGACAGCGATACACAAAACAACGTCCTTCAGGGCTTTTAGCTAAAAAATTTGCAGATTTGGAGAAATATTGATATATTCTCATAGGTTTACATCAGATTTCTATAGACAGGAATAATATTTATTGAATTTATACCCAAATGCGTCGATGTAATCATTATGAGCGTTTGCATACTCTGTTAATGTGTTTTCAATTCATACCAATAGCCTGAGGGCGCCCTCGCCGCCCTGTGCACAGTATTAGAACATGAAGAAGTGCCATAATCATGTGACAATCCAGGAAGCCTCGAACACACACACAGCTAACAGATCGCGCTGTAAATATGGCTGTAACATCCAGATACAGACATTTTGAAGAAAATAAACATGTTTGCTATGATATTTGAGTTACCTGTGTTTTTCAATCCATGCCAGGTATTTCCATAATAATAGATTATATTTATAATGTAATGCTAATCTATATAGAATCGTTGTGCAGAACACTATCCAATAGTATATTTTCTGTCTGATTTTTTATCTGAAGCCAAATTAGATCACAGAAAATTATTTAAAATACTCGATTTGCTTTATAAAGTAAGTTTATAAGCACAAACATGGTTTTAATCTCATAAATTGTCGTGTATTGATGGTGTGCTAAGCTAACATGCTAGCTAGCCCTATGTGCACCTGCCACCTAGAAGTTATATTTTTATTATTTTTTGAATGCTACCTGAAATGTTTCTTTATTCAAGAAATGCATTAGATACAGTTTAAAATGTAAGGGTGAACTTTGAGAAAAGAAATTAGGGACTGAAACCCTATGGATAGCCTGTGAATAGCCAGTCATTAGTAACTATAATGCAGACAAAAGAAATGCATATTTCGAGCCATAACCAGGCTGGAGAGGTGTGAATGTGTGCAGGGGGAGACTGAGACTGAATGGGGCTCGTTTGCACCACAAAACAATAAAGAAAATATACTGGATAGATGGTTAGAAGATGGCAATAAACATCAGTAGCATTTTAGCATCAAATCAAAATAAAGTCACATGACATGGTCTTGAAAAACATTTCACTAAATACAGAGTTTTGGACTTATTATCTTAAGATTTTAAACATAAAATGGTTAGACATGTGGCATTAGCTGTAGTGCATTTCTAGATTGCTCCAGTGCCAACTTCAATTTTATTTTCATGAGGATATTTCATAAAAAATAATTTCTAATAACTTTACAAAACTTTGAAGCTATTTATAAAAAAATTTGTCATTATGACAATAATTAATTCTACATTTACAATAAACTGCCAGGTGTCAGCTTTCAAATGAGATCATACTTGTGCTTTTAGTACAAAGGGTTCATGAACTGTATCTGTTTCAGTTTGGGTATGTCATTTCTTGAGATTTTTCAAAAGTGGGGTTACAGCTTAACAGGTTAAGCGTCAGATTAAGACGCAAAAGGCAAATTAGCCTACGTCATCGAAATTTTCTAAAGCTCTGGTAAGAAATAAGGCCTAATAAATTTATATTTTTTATAGTTAAGTTTGTATAGCTACATAAATGTATTTAATGTCCATAAATCCGCTTTTTAATATTATCTGTAGAAGACTTTTATCTGGGCTAGGCTACCTCCAGCAACTCCAAAGCTTTAAAATCCATAACGCATGTGTGTATTCCTATTTTTTACAGTCTATGGTGTATACATCTATACATATACACACATGTACGCAATGTCCATAAAATGTACGAAAAAATATAAAAACGCAAATAAATAAATAAATAAATAAATTATTATTAATAATAATTATATATATATATGTGCGTTTTTATAATGCATAATTAAATGATTGTTTAGGCCTATACTGTACTGTACTGTGTATAGAATAGAATGAGAATAGAATGAGGCATTTATATAGCGCTTTCATATGTACTACTGTACACCCAAAGCGCTTTACAATCATATCAGGGGTCTCTCCTCAACCACCACCAGTATACTTCTGGCCTGTTTCTTATTTTAAAAAAAGAAAAAACACACACACATTTATATTTATAGATTTGAGATCTTTAGGCTATTTTTACATTTGATGCCAGGGACATTAATAAATTAATTATCAGCTCGCTATTAATGTTATCTGTAGAATCTGCGATATTACGTGCTTTTACTGTTGTGGTTCTTATGTTGGCCGATCAAAACATAACAAACTCTTACACATAATCAACCGGGTATTTTTATGGAGTAATTGTTGGTTTATAATTAATAAATGTAAAATATTGTAATATATATATATGGGTAATTCTTCAACTATGGTACTCTTTGAGCTAGAGATTTTCAGAAAATAAAAACATTTCTACAAACAGTTTTTTAGTATCAGTTGGTTTCTCAATCTGTCTAGAAACCTTCCCTTAAGTTGGCTGTGATGATTTGCATTGAATAATATATATATTTTGCCATTTTTATCAGACAGTCCAAGAAAACGGTCATTTCCATCACATAGCAAAACATGTGTTTTGAAAAGAAAATAATTAAATATCTTCTGTTATAAATATATTTGATTAAATAGCACACAAATCTCTGATCAAATTTGTAATTTATTATTAAATTAAATTTATCCAGTTATTTGTACGTCCATGTGAAATATGAGCCGTTTGGAAATGACGACTAATAAACATACTCTCAGTTTTAGTCATATTTACCTTGATTTTTCTTCTATTCATTACCCCCTAAAGAGGTCACCCTTTCACCCAGCCTTGTGTTCCACTGTGGTGTTTCTGTTGCTATGGTTACCAGGTATACAAACCTAAAACAATGATCCCAGGATTCTATTTTGTACAGTGTGGTGGAAATGACAGTGAACCCAAGGGACAAGGGTTCTACTTATGAAAAATATAGGAAAATGTGAATAAATATTGCAATATATAATATGTATAATTGAATTAGACATTATTTTATCATTTGTACTTGAAATCTACATTATTTAAATATTTAATTTAAAATTAAGCGAGGTTGAAGGTACAAAGTCTGGCTTAGGGACAGAGGGAAAACAGTAAAAACCATGCATAAAAGGCCTCATATTATATAAAAAAAATAATGACTGAGCCATGATACATTTTTTATAAGTTCCCCTTGGGGTGAAGTAAGTGTGGCAAAAACAAAAAATAAGAAATGTTTTTTAGATTTTATTATTTCGTCCAGGGACAAGAAAAGTACCATAGTTAAAGAATCACCCATATATATCTATATACACTGCTCAAAAATGGCTAATATGGCCTGGGTAATGTGTTATGAATGAAAGGATGCCACATCGTTTAATGGAAATGAAAATGATCAACCTACAGAGGATTGAATTCAAAGACACCCCGGAAATCTAAGTGAAAAAATGATGCAGCAGGCTTGTCAATTTTGCTGAAATTTCATTGCAGCAACTCAAAATGGTACTCAGTAGTTTGTATGGCCCCCACGTGCTTGTATGCATGCCTGACAACGTCGGGGCATGCTCCTAATGAGACGACGGATGGTGTCCTGGGGTATTTCCTCCCAGATCTGGACCAGCGCATCACTGAGCTCCTGGACAGTCTGAGGTGCAACCAGGTGATGTCAGATGGACCGAAACACAATGTCCCAGAGGTGTTCTACTGGATGTAGGTCAGGTGAGTGTGGTGGCCCTTCAATGGTATCATTCCTTCATCCTCCAGGAACTGCCTGCATGCTCTCACCACATGAGGCCGGGCATTGTTGTGCACCAGGAGGAACCCAGGACCCACTGCACCAGCATAGGGTCTGACAATGGATCCAAGGATTTCATCCCGATACCTAATGGCAGTCAGGGTGCCATTGTCTAGCCTGCAGAGGTCTGTGCGTCCCTCCATGGATATGCCTCCCCAGACCATCACTGACCCACCACCAAACCGGTCATGCTGAACGATGTTACAGGCAGCATAACATTCTCCACGGCTTCTCCAGACCCTTTCCTGTCTGTCACGTGCTCAGGGTGAACCTGCTCTCATTTGTGAAAACCACAGGGCACCAGTGGCGGACCTGCCAATTCTGGTGTTCAATGGGAAATGCCAATCGAGCTCCCTGGTGCTGGGCAGTGAGCACAGGGCCCACTCGAGGACGTCGGGCCCTCAGGCCACCCTCATGAAGTCTGTTTCTGATTGTTTGGTCAGAGACATTCACACCAGTGGCCTGCTGGAGGTCATTTTGTAGGGCTCTGGCAGTGCTCATCATGTTCCTCCTCGCACAAAGGAGCAGATACCGGTCCTGCTGATGGGTTAAGGACCTTCTACGGCCCTGTCCAGCTCTCCTAGAGTAGCTGTCTGTCTTCCTGGAATCTCCATGCTCTTGAGACTGTGCTGGGAGACACAGCAAACCTTCTGGCAATGGCACGTATTGATGAGCCATCCTGAAGGAGCTGGACTGCCTGCGCAACCTCTGTAGGGTCCAGGTATCGCCTCATGCTACCAGTAGTGACACTGACCCTAGCCAAATGCAAAACTGGTGAAAAACAGTCCGAAAAGATGAGTAGGGAAAAAATGTCAGTGGCCTCCACCTGTAAAACCATTCCTGTTTTGGGGGTTGTCTCACTAGCCGCGTTTCCATTACCCTTCAAATTGCGCAAATTGAAATTGCGAATTAAAAATACGCTCAATGGAAACACGTCAATTTCGCAAAAACTCCCGTTTATCGCAAAAAAGTTTTTACGCTCTCATGAGGTGGTTTTTCAGGCAATTCGAAAAAGGAATATTTCGCAAAACTGCAATGGAAACAGTTTTTGCGCATTTACAGTCACCTGACTTAGAAGACGCGGTGTGTTTGAGGTCCATGTATAGCTACGCAAATAGGCCTAATAATTATTTTATATTATTTTATTTTAACATTTAATAGGCTATATTTAGAAGACGCTTTTATGCAAAAAAAGAACAAAGCTGAGTGTGGAGCGCGCACTGCATGGCACAGAGGCGCGGGCGTGAACACTTGCATTTTCCTATCAACAGTGGAAACAACTTTATTTTACTCTATCATTTCTGGCCATACAGAAAATAATAATACATTATTCTCAACTACTTTTATTTGTGTAAACTCACAATAACAAAATAAAACGTTGTGCTTTTGTAAAGTAAAAGAAAACAATCAGACGCACTTTCATGATCTCCGTAAACTGGAGCGCGAGAACTGAAACAAATATAGGCTAATGCTTGAAATGTCCACTTTAAAACGAACAAATTCGAATCGAAAGCTTTACCTTCTGATTTTGTAATTCGAAAGGTGCATTTCTCTCTAAAAGCGCATCTGCTTAACAGCGGAGATGGAGATGTGATTTTAGCCAAAACAATAGTTTATTAATAATATTAATGGCTCTTCTCATTCAGCACTGCGGGAAAAACATCAATTCCAGGTTCTAATTTGGCCTTAGAAAACCAGTAAAATCGACATCGAAATCGTTTTCCATATTAATTTGTGACTATTTTAAAGGGGCAAAAAGTCATAAACAAACATCTGAAAATTCTTCGATATTTACTTTTTTGTGCAGCAGCTGGTGTACCCAGTTCAAATTAAAATTTTGGTGTTCAACTTTGCGTTTTAAAAAGACAACAACCGTTCATTTTTCGTTTTTCAATTACGGGTTAAAAAAGGAAAAACGAATGGACACAAAATAGCCTACATGGATCGTTTGGACAGAATACGAGACAGAGTTCTTTATTAAATTCATTAAAAAAAAATAATAATTAGACTATAGGAATACTGGATTCTAAATCTCAAAGAAATGCCACAATCAAAACCTCGGAGCAGAAATGAGGGCGAAACACCCAGAAACTCCATGTGTCGTTCGCATTATAAGGGTCTTTCCCTGATGCTTGGATAACACGCCACGTCTCCTTCCATTAATAATAATAATGTCTAATGCGGTGGCTGTGATATTATATAAACCAACGTCAGTTGCCGTGATTTTTGGAATGACTTATCGCGAGAGAAAAAAGGACGTTTTAGTCGCATAACATCGGTTAATGGAAACGCCGTCATTTCGCAATAGTTTTTTATCGATATTTAGATAATAGCGCAAAACATTTGCGCAAATCTGTAATGGAAACGCGGCTACTGTTGCCCATTTAGTGCACCTGCTGTTAATGTCATTAACACTAAAGCAGCTGAAACTGATTACTAACCCCCTCTGTTACTTATCTGACCAGATCAATATCCCAGGAGTTTGTCTGACTTGATGCTATTCTCTGATTAAAAAGTGTTCCCTTTATTTTTTTGAGCAGTGTATATATATATATATATATATATATATATATATATAATAAAAGCAATGCCACCAATTAATTTTTTTTTTTTTTTTTTTTTTTCTGGCATCCTGTTCTCGCGGTAAGTCCTGTCGGGCTTTCAATGCTATAACTCGTCTTTGCACGGTAGGTTCTGGTGTTCTTCTGGTACATAATTTAGATAAAGAATTTTTCTTGGAATCATTGTACTTTTTTGTGCATCATGTTCACACGTCTATCAGGGTTGTTATATATATATATATATATATATATATATATATATATATATATATATATATATATATTTCATTCATTTTATTTTATTTTATTTTTTATTAAGAATAAAAGCCATACCTAAAACCTATTGACGGGTGCTAATGATACCTGGTCATGTATGATGATACATGCTATGTAGGCTATATAGTGGCCTACGTCCATTAGCATGTTAGCTAATACTTTATAATTTGGGGTTTATCAGATACTTTATGACCTGGGATTTGTGTTAGACTGCCATAATAGACTAATTAAATAATGGATGGTTTACTTTTTATTATTTACATAGAAAATCGACTTGGTCTATGTCCATGCACAGATTTCACAGATATAATTTCTACAAGTGTATGTATATGTACATTTGTTATACAGAATATGAGACTTATGTGCTTATATGGTATTTGCATTAATACACATACTGTAATGATAAGTCAAAAAAATAACTAGTTTGAATGAATTTTTTATTTAAAGTATTTATTTTGCATACATTCTGTCATGCATTCAAATAAATAAATATGATCTAATTATTATCAAATTTTCTGCTCACACCACTACACCTTCTACTATACAGTATACTGTAGTTTCCAAACAGAAAACTCAGGTAGAAAACTCCAATCGTAGCAGTTGCCTGCACTTGCTTTGTATGCACTGTATTTTTTTTATTTATTTTTGATCAAAATGACAAAGCCAAAAAAGACACCATGTCCCCACTGCCAGGCACTCAACAATGCCAGCTCCAAAACATGTAAAACATGTTTTGCTAGTTTAACCCTCAGACAGAGAGTCAAAAACAAGCAAAAGTATATCGAAGAGAGTGCATGGATGTCCAGCACAAAAAAGCACAGAAATGCTGCTCGTGTGGTGGATTCTGCCCGCATTGCTGTAAGTCTTGTTCTGCAAATGTAGTATCAGTATATATTCTGTTCATAGTAGCCTATACTGTCCTGTACTGAAATGAATGAGGTAAATACAAAATTATACAGATAACATATTATTCACTGGGTATAGGTGAAGTATTCTCATATTTATAATTCTTATGTCAATATAATATAAGCATACGTATATATAACTATGAATATATATATATATATATATATATATATATATATATATATATACAGTGCTATGCATAAGTTTAGACACCCATACTAAAGTTGACTAAAAAGAGGAATAAAAAATCATCTTTTGAAAAACTGAACTTAATGCCTTAATTAAAAAAATTAGGAAAAATCCAACCTTTAAGGACACCAATTTTCTTTGTGAATGAATAATGTATCGTAAATAAATAAATGTTCTTCCTTAAAATACAGGGTGCATAAGTGAGTACACCCCTATGTTAAATTCCAATAGAGGCAGGCAGATTTTTATTTTTTATTTTAGTTTATTTAGTTTAGGTGATCATCGCATACGCCCCCCGATCAATGCCATAAAAACACAGTTTCTATCAGACTTACTGATAGTTCATCGCGTTTTGAGTATGGCACGCTTCTCCGGTAATAAAGACGTCCTTCAGATGATTCTGGACAGCGAGGAAGAATGCACGATACCGGGTTTACTAATATTTTTATGTTTTAAAAGCTATTACATTAATGAAATATGATATGTTTTGGTAAGTTTCTATTGTAATACATTTCTCAAAATGTAAAAATTGTTATTACATTATGAGCTCAAGATTTTATTATATTTTGAGAAAATCATTACATCATGAACATTTCTCTAATAATGTAATACTTATTTCATTATGTGCAGTTTTTACATTATGTGCAGTTATTACATTATGAGTTGCTACATTTCTCAATTAAACATTTAGACAAGTCCCTGCTTACCATTATGAATATACAGATACTTATTGACTGTCTGTGCATTTGTTTTACAGGTTAAGAAATTGGAGGTACTTGGCTATAAGCCAATTCTCTTCATTTCTAAAGAGAAAAGAAATGGGTTTGTGGCTGAAGTCATCACTTCAATGGGTCCATTTGCAGTTGGACCACTTCAAACCATCTTTGAAAGGATGACTAGTCTTTATGAAATTTGTATTAAAAGTAAGTATTTCGTATGATCTACACATGCAATATTCAAAGAAATATTTTCAAATTTTCTTTCAAAAATTTCTCATAGATTACATGAGGCTTCAAAACCAAACCAGTACTGCTGAAACTGTCTGCCAGCACCCGACTTCCGCCCTTTCTCCTCCATCTTCTTCCTCCAGCCTTCCTCCTTCTTCCTCCTCTTTTGACACCCTTCCTCCTCCATCTTCTTCCTCCAGCCTTCCTCCTTCTTCCTCCTCTTTTGACACCCTTCCTCCTCCTCCATGTTCTTCCTCCAGCGTTCCTCCTTCTTCCTCCTCTTTTGACACCCTTCCTCCTCCTCCATCTTCTTCCTCCAGCCTTCCTCCTTCTTCCTCCCCTTTCTACACCCTTCCTCCTCCTCCATCTTCTTCCTCCAGCCTTCCTCCTTCTTCCTCCCCTTTCTACACCCTTCCTCCTCCATCTTCTTCCTCCAGCCTTCCTCCTTCTTCCTCCTCTTTCTACACCCTTCCTCCTCCTCCATCTTCTTCCTCCAGCCTTCCTCCTTCTTCCTCCTCTTTTGACACCCTTCCTCCTCCTCCATCTTCTTCCTCCAGCCTTCCTCCTCCTCCATCTTCTTCCTCCAGCCTTCCTCTTTCTTCCTCCCCTTTCTACACCCTTCCTCCTCCATCTTCTTCCTCCAGCCTTCCTCCTTCTTCCTCCTCTTTTGACACCCTTCCTCCTCCTCCATCTTCTTCCTCCAGCCTTCCTCCTTCTTCCTCCTCTTTTGACACCCTTCCTCCTCCTCCATCTTCTTCCTCCAGCCTTCCTCCTTCTTCCTCCTCTTTTGACACCCTTCCTCCTCCTCCATCTTCTTCCTCCAGCCTTCCTCCTTCTTCCTCCCCTTTCTACACCCTTCCTCCTCCATCTTCTTCCTCCAGCCTTCCTCCTCCATCTTCTTCCTCCTTCTTCCTCCTCTTTTGACACCCTTCCTCCTCCTCCATCTTCTTCCTCCAGCCTTCCTCCTTCTTCCTCCTCTTTTGACACCCTTCCTCCTCCTCCATGTTCTTCCTCCAGCGTTCCTCCTTCTTCCTCCTCTTTTGACACCCTTCCTCCTCCTCCATCTTCTTCCTCCAGCCTTCCTCCTTCTTCCTCCCCTTTCTACACCCTTCCTCCTCCATCTTCTTCCTCCAGCCTTCCTCCTCCTCCATCTTCTTCCTCCAGCCTTCCTCCTTCTCCCTCCCCTTTCTACACCCTTCCTCCTCCATCTTCTTCCTCCAGCCTTCCTCCTTCTTCCTCCTCTTTCTACACCCTTCCACCTCCTCCATCTTCTTCCTCCAGCCTTCCTCCTTCTTCCTCCTCTTTTGACACCCTTCCTCCTCCTCCATCTTCTTCCTCCAGCCTTCCTCCTCCTCCATCTTCTTCCTCCAGCCTTCCTCCTTCTTCCTCCCCTTTCTACACCCTTCCTCCACCTCCATCTTCTTCCTCCAGCCTTCCTCCTTCTTCCTCCCCTTTCTACACCCTTCCTCCTCCATCTTCTTCCTCCAGCCTTCCTCCTCCTCCATCTTCTTCCTCCAGCCTTCCTCCTTCTTCCTCCCCTTTCTACACCCTTCCTCCTCCATCTTCTTCCTCCAGCCTTCCTCCTTCTTCCTCCCCTTTCTACACCCTTCCTCCTCCATCTTCTTCCTCCAGCCTTCCTCCTCCATCTTCTTCCTCCAGCCTTCCTCCTTCTTCCTCCCCTTTCTACACCCTACCTCCTCCACCTTCTTCCTCCAGCCTTCCTCCTTCTTCCTCCCCTTTCTACACCCTTCCTCCTCCATCTTCTTCCTCCAGCCTTCCTCCTCCTCCATCTTCTTCCTCCAGCCTTCCTCCTTCTTCCTCCCCTTTCTACACCCTACCTCCTCCTCCATCTTCTTCCTCCAGCCTTCCTCCTTCTTCCTGCCCTTTCTACACCCTTCCTCCTCCTCCATCTTCTTTCAGCCTCCCTCCTTCTTCCTCTTCTTTGTACACCCTTCCTCCTCCTCCTCCTCCTCCTTCATCTTCTCCCTCCAGCCTTCCTCCTTCTTCCTCGTCTTTTGATACCCTTCTTCCTTCTCCATCTTCGTCCTCCAACATTTTTCCTCCCACTTCCTCTTACATCACCCTTCTTCCTCCTCCATCTTCTTTCCCCACTCCTCCTCCTACACCATTTCCCCTCACCCCTACCTCCTCTTGCATCACCCCTACTTTCTATGATTCACATCTTCCATCTACAAACCCTTCTTTCCACTGCCAGAACAGTCATGCTGCCCCATCTAAGCCCAAAGATGCAGGTGATTTTTTTTTTCACTTCAGGCAAAAACATGCACAACATGCAATAAGTTTTATTTAAGCTTGAACAAAGTTCTATTCCCAATTTTCGCGTGTGTGTGTGTGTGTGTGTGTGTGTGTGTGTGTGTGTGTGTGTGTGTGTGTGTGTGTGTGTGTGTGTGTGTGTGTGTGTTTTACAGACAATTCCTCCACAATAATTCCAAGGAAAGGAGCCAAACAAAGAAAATGGATGATAAACAAGCAGGTATTGTGTATTTGCATTTTTAATGAAAACTGACTAAGTACAATGTAGAACACAAGTTTCTTATTTCAATATCATTTTTTAAAAGGCTGTTTTTAAGTCGCAAAATATTGTTAAATTCCATAACTAATCATAGACAATAATGTCTATGAAGCTGAATATGTGTATGCAACTGATTGTGCATAAACTGCAATAATCCCCTTTAACCCCCTGAGGTCGGCGGTATCGCCGGCGATACCAGCTCGCTTTTTTTTTATCAGTGTAAAAGAAACTCATGAATACTCTGTTGACTTTGATTTTCCATAGGAGTTTCATACATCAATCGATTCTGTTAAATGTGTATTATTTTTGTGTATACTCACAATAAAAACAAAGTGTTGTGCTTTTCGCCAAATAAAGAAAAATAAACACGAAGCGAGTTCTGCCTTCTCTCTCTCCGTGTAGTCCATTCTGAAACGCGTCCGAAAATGAATCATAACTCAGCGAATACTTCTCACACAGGCACGTGAGATGTGTCTTTATGAAGCTTGAAATCTCTTCTTTTGAATGAAGTAATTTATATAAAAAACAAATGTTTTAAACTCATGTAATCCGTTTGAAAGCAAGGAGAGGTACCGTTTTTCCTTCTGCCTCATTATCTTTATAATCAGCTGCGTCCGCCCCGCCCCCGGCGCGATTCACATGTAAATAGTTTAGGTGATCATCGCATACGCCCCCCGATCAATGCCATAAAAACACAGTTTGATAGTTCATCGCGTTTTGAGTATGGCACGCTTCTCCGGTAATAAAGACGTCCTTCAGATGATTCTGGACAGCGAGGAAGAATGCACGATACCGGGTTGTTTTCTCAGAGGAAGATTATAACAGACGACGAACGGCAGCATATTGAAGAGCGAATTCCGCCGAGGACACAATTTCGGAGTAAGTTTTACTTAAAGGTCTTTTGTCTTTTATTTTTCGTGTTCGCATTTATGAGGAAAAAAACAATATTACGTGACAGTTCTCCATTATGGACGCGAGCGCTCTAAGCACTAAAAGACTTTCAAACATTCACAGAGAACTCAAAACAGAAAGTACAAATCCTTTCTTTAAAACGAATTTCATTTTGTATCAATTGTATCTTAATTTTAATAATTTTTTCATTAACAAATTTCCTGGATTTTAAATATATATATGCTAGCAATCACAACATAAGGTCTGAACTGGAGATCATCATGAACCCGTAGCCTACTCGCCTCACATGTCTAAAAAAAATTGAAATATATTTACAGAAAGCTGGTTCTAAACAAAACCATCCAAAACAAAAAAACTATGTAGCCTAATAAATGTGCATTTCTCCGGTGCG